>JAPYYV010012335.1:0-10360 GCA_030522625.1 Copidosoma aretas | reverse complement strand
GGAAGAGAGAAGAAAGAAGAAGAAAAAAGAAAAAAGAAAAAAAAAAAAAAAAAAATATATATATATATATGTATATATATTACATAATTGTTTGGTTTTAATGCGAGTACTACCTCCTATCTGCTCCCCCGCTCTTTTGTAACTCTTCACCACTCCCCCTTGACGTAATTTCCACCGCTCCAGCTGTATTCTTTGACCTGAATCCGAATTAAAGGTCAGTTGTATCCGAACAAGTCTGGATTTGGCCATAACTTCAGCTTGAAGTATGCTTACGTGCAGTAGAAATTAGCTGTGTAAAGTGGGGATGACTTATTAAAACTTTAAGCATTAAATATAATAAAAAACACAAATATTTATTATGTCCGAAGTTTATGTTTTAATTTACTATCGATTTTTATTTTCATTACATATTTTAAAATGTCTTTTCAGGTGTTCTACACTTCTGTAACCTTTCCCACAATTTTGAAAAATTTTCTTTTCAACGAGTTTTTCATGATTTTTACAATACCCTTGTAAGTTACAATTTCTTGTAAATGAAGTATCACATATCATACATTTGAATTTTTTTTTTTATGTCGTGGATTTCTTGTTTGTGTCGCAAATAATTTTTTTTTTCTAATATAATAATTTTGCATGAGTCACAAGTGAAAAATTTTTTTTTGTGGATTTTTTTGTGTGATGATAGATTGAACAATCTCTTGACCTTTGAATTTAAATTTGCATTTATCGCACTGATAAAATACAGCATCCATGATGATATGTCTGTAAAAATATTGACAAAAAATGAATTTTTTACAATCATATAATCATTATATTTGTATCAAGAAGGTTCTTTATTTATTACAATTATATAATCATTATTCGATCATATTTGTATTGAGAAGGTTATTTATTTAGAGTAATACCAGCGAGGCACGAGGTCAGCTTGATAATTTTTACAAGATAATGTAATTTTTTTTTTTTTCAAGTTGCGGATAACATCAATAACAGTAGTAATATGTATTAATCAAAAATTTCCCTCCAAACAACATTTTTAATTTCAAAATTGTTTTCAGATTTTACTTGAATAAAAATTCTTTTAGGGGTCTTACATCTTGACAATGCGACATATAATTGTCCATGGGAAAATGACGGCTTCCTCAGGTATAACCCTAAGACATTAAAACTTTGACCTTGGGATTTATTAATGGTCATAGAGAAAGCTAAAGTAAATGGAAATTGTTTTCTGTACAAAATAAAAGGCAGTGACTTGAATTTTCTGTATTCAGTGTTTTTCGTCGAATAAATACTCTGTTTCTTTTTTTTTGTCCTGTAATTATTTCAGCTTCTATGTTGAATTTGAAAAATTTTGTGATTCTTAATCGAGTACTATTAAATAGTCCTTCTGATGTATTTAAATTTCTTATTAACATAACAACAGCATTAATTTTCAAATTTAATTCATGTGGCGGAAGACCTCCTCGAATACTATATAAATACTCTGTTGGAAAGTTTATCTAAATTTTTTCTTCTATTTTATCTACTCCTTTGTGAGTTGCATAACCAATTATATAATACGTTACTAACTTTCCTAGTATATTGCTCAAAATTTGTTTGTTCAAAAAATATGTGTATTCATGATGAGATGTTAATATAGCTCTCCTTGATGTAGAATCATTAATGCTATTAAAAACTTTAGTACATACATTATGTGTTTTCCACCCTCGAGAAATTCCAAATCTTTCAATTTTGCTTTCTTCTATGTGCAATAATAATGACGAGAATATATTATCTATCGAACGTATCTTAGTTTTTCAATAAAAAATATAAAATAATGGCCAAAGGTAAGAATATTTTATAATTTCTTGAATGATATTAATTCTGTTCCCGTTTTTGATAACTGGAAGAATTTGACGAAAGTCTTCACCCAAAATGATTATTTTATTCCCGAAAGGTTTTTTTTCATCGGACAAATCTCTCAAAGTTCTATCAACTATTTCTAATGCCTTTTTTGGAATCATAGAAGCTTCGTTTCAAATAATTATTTCTCTTTAACGTAATTTTTTTTTATCTGATTCAAACTGGAGGAAAGCACTCTCTATAGTGCTTTAATCTAAAGGAAGTCTGAAAGTTCTGTGAGTAGTCATTCCCTTACGAAGTAAAATAGAAGCAATTCTTGTCTAAGCCATGGTTAAAATTTTTTTTTCCAATTGATAAGAAATAGTAAACTAATCCAGGACCATCGATGAAAAAAATTTTCTTTTTAAATTTAATTATTTCTTAAAAAATTAGATTTTGATCATTGCTTAGCTCTGAAAACCTTTCATGAAATTTATGTTTACAAAATATAATTTCATCCTTGTCGTTATCGAAATTTTGTTTCATCGATCCTGTTGGTTCTGGCCAATTAAAATGTGTACAAGACATGTTTTTAGACATAAAAATTTCGTTTAAATGTAGAAGAGCTTTATTTTCGTCATCATTACAATCTTCTACAAAAAAAATTTTTTATTTATCCCAAATAATGTTGCCTAAAAATTTCCAGACATAACAAGCGAAGCAAAAAATTTGCGAAGTTAAAAAGGTAGCATATCGTTACAAGCTTCTTCGATAATGATATCTATTTGAGAGTCACGTTCTACTAATCCCATAGAAATAGCTGTTTCTTTAAATGTATCGTACGTGATTTTTTTGAGGGTTTGTAAATCTATGAAAGATGTTTTACCTGCTACTTCATTCAATATTAAATTTAAAAAAAAATCTCTCTTGATCTTTTGAAGAAACTACATTTAATCTACCAATTGTTATATTTTTACTTATACGTTTTCGTTTGTTCCATGTTTTTGGTGTATTGTCCAATGTATAATATTTAGAAACGTTAACATATTTTATTGATTTTGCACTCTAATCAATTTTGTTCAGTTTGAACCATGCTGTTAATGGAGTTTTCCAATTTTGAAGGGACTCTTTAATTTTTACTTTCTTCAAAAATTATTTTTTGCTTGTTCTCTAAGTAAACAGGTAAATGAAATACTGGATGACTTCTAGCGCAAAGAGGAAGTTCTTGAAGCCTCCATGCGGCTTCCATTGAGCTTAAATATCTACAATCAACAAATTATGATATTTCATCAAGCGTTTCTGTATCAGTACAAATTTCACTTTCAATCTGATTTTCTTTTTGTATTTTACAAAAAGTTCTATCACTTGCTTTATAATTATGATCGAAAATATATTTGATGCTTTGTATTGATGAGCAACATCCTACGTTTATGTGACAGTTATATTCTATCAACAAATATCTATTGTAAGGGACCGACATTGAATTGGTTACTGGAATTTTTTCAAGACGGTTTTTCATTTTATACATATGATTCTTATGCGAATTATCTTTTCTTTTGTATTTAGGGTAGCCGTTTTCTTTGAAGGTTGTAGTTGATGTAAAATGTTTTGGAAAATTTTTTTCACATTTTTTATTCTTTTCATTATAACATGGAGTATTTTTGTTACGTCGTCCATGAAGCATATGTTTTATAACCAATTTTTGAAGATTCTTGTCATCATTTTGAATTTCAGCAAAAATATATTTATCTATTTTATTAGGTGTTATTAATTTACTGTCCGCGTGTAATGTAATAAGAACATGTGCATGAGGTAATTCTCGTTTTTGAAATTCAATGGTATATACATATGCAATAACCTTACCAAAAACATTTTTCTTAATGATACTATCTAATATTGACAGTAATTTGGTTTAAAATAATCTTACTGTTATGTTTGAGATATCATTTGGCATTGTATTTTTTGAAAATTCATTAAAAATATTTTTCAATTCTTTCCATTTTGGATTACAAGTAACTGTTATAAATAAATCTGGTTTTCCGTGTTTTCTCATAATTGACATAGCATCTTGGTAATGTTTTTCATATATCTTGGTCTCCCAATGTAATTTGATGGTAAAATATAAAGATTACCCACTTTTTCATTTTCAAAGTGTTTGGAGATATCAGATGCGCTATTAATTACATGATCTAATAATCCTTGATAACGCGCTATTCTTAAAGATTTTTGATTATGTCTAAAAAAGTTCATTCTAATACTGTTCACCATTGCATATGCATGTAAAAAAAATTGTTTTGCTAGTCTTCCATCATACAACAATGGATTAAAATGCTGTGATTTTGGTCCATAGGACAGTCTATACAAACAATGTTGCAAGAGAGATAGAGTTTCAGATTCAATTTTCGGATTTTTACTATAATTGGTACCCTCACCTAAGTCTCCTGAAGGAAACATTATGGAAAATACCATAGGGTCTACAAAGTGCGAAAGTTTGTTCAAATATGTGTGTGATGGTAAGTTCTCCGGTAAATGCTTTGTATGCACACACAAATCAAATTTTTCTATTGTACCAGAATTGGTAACAATAATGGCACCACATTCTAGTATCAATGGTTTACTTTTTATCTATGCTTTTGGTTATCATTTTTTCGAACAAAATACATTTTATGATTTGGCAAATTTTAAATATTTGCTATTTGGTGTAAATTTTAAATCTTTCATATTTGCATAAAATTCTTATTATTTTTAATCATATTTTTATATCTTCGCGACAGAAATCGATAAAAGTACAACGCACTTACGTTAGGGCAGCTCAATCTTTGTTAAAAGCTTAAGGTTGCATATTTTACATACTATTTAGTGAAAACTGTAATTCAATATGCATTAAAAATTAGTTTGGAGTTGTAGATTACGTTTTTAGATTGACGGAAAATAAAGTGAATAGACGGATCAGAGTATATAAGTGTATGGACAAATCAGAGATTTCTAATTTCTTTTTCTATTTGTAAACACATACGATGATGTTCAGACCAGTCTCATTAATTCCACATCAAGCAACAGAAATATACTCTTAGTTCTGCTTGAGAATAAATGAATGGAGATAACTGTCCAAACAACAATTTTAAAAAAACAATTTTAGTCTTTCCCTACAAGTTACTAGGTTCTTATTGTAAAAGGTATTTGATTTCAATAAAGCTTTTAAACAGTTCACAAGTTACAAGTTTTAGGAGTATTGTTTCGGCTTGCAGTCACAAAAGCTGTTTAGTTTATGTTATTACAAAAATGTTGGATTTATTTGGTGAAAAAAAATGTACAGACATTTAGTTGGTTCAAAATTAAGGAGCCTAAGATTCATCACATGCAGTTAAACATTAGACGCCCTCAGTTTAAATAAGTTTTTAAGATAACTCTTCATTAAAAATAATTGTAAGTAGGCCTGTGACATACTTAGGTCTTTGACGTTAAGGAAATATTGGTACATTTTTTTAACTTTGTATACGAACACTTTGCATTAAAAATAATGATACTTTCAAATAAGGAATCAGTCTTTTGTGAGGTGGATGATAGATCCAATGAAAATACTATTTAACTTTATAACTCCTTACCAATAACATGAAACTTTTTTGTTTGAATCTAAATATGCTTGGCAAAGCAAAGGACAAAAGCAATAAAAAAAAGGATTTAAACACGTTTCCTTCTTAAAACGTGAGTATGTCACGTGTTTCAGCCAAATGTGATGTGGAAAAGACGAAAAGCGACGCCAGAAGTAGCATTTTTTTTAAAGCTGGCTAGACAAAATCGTATATCAAGAGTGACAAATGAATTTATGTAAATTAATAATATTTGTGGACTGAAGAGTGATAAGGAAAACTCCAAAACACAGAGTATCTATTTTCGACTTTATCTATGACTGATTGTCAGTTTTATTACATCATAATTTGCCAATGTAGTGTACTAATCCGTAATTGGGAAATCATCGCCAGAAAGCAGTTGAACAAGCTTAGGGGATTAGAAATTAAAGGTTTTGTACAGAAAGGCCCAAAAATACACTTTGGCTACAAGTATTTTGATGGTTTTTAAGATACTGCAGCTCAAGTTAGAAAGCCAAGTCTTTTCAATGTAGATGTCAATTATTTGCAAAATTTTGTGATATTAGGCGAACTGTTGTATGCCTTTTATATATTTAAGACTTTATATATTTTTTTTACACCTATATCCATACGCTAATGATTCAGAAAATAAAAATTTTAATGTACTACTTCAACATTACTGGCTTTTTAAGAAAGAGAAATAATAAGGCAAGCAATAATAGTTAGGAGTCTCGTACAAATAAAGTTGTTTGGTTATAAGATATTATTTATAAAAATCTTACCAAATCTATAGTCTTCGCATAATCTTTCGATTTATCATCACACCACGTTTCACACCAAAGCCATTCCTGAGGTAATGTTTTTATTGCAACTTGATGAATCATATTATTCGGTAAATCCTAAAAGAAAAGTTATATAAAAATCGTACGGTGTAAATAATGTTTATTCATAAAATTATTATTTAAATAATTTATTACATCTTAACCATATTCTGGATAAATAACAGATGTACAAAAAGAACTAACAAAAAAATTATTATTCGAACTTTTGAAGCTTACTTATGATTACAATAAATTTTTGAGGTTGAGTAAACTTTATCGGCGCCATTTTAAAATTCTGGTAAAGTAATGATCTCTTTATTATAATGCATGAAATAAACTTACGACTTTTTATAGGCGAGATATATACGCAGATACTTGAACAGCAATTTAAGAGTCAGATTGAGTAAATAATGAATGTGTAAGTTGCTTAAAAATATGAATTATAATATAATTAACATCACAAGAATCGATGGACATTTATCTCTGATTTATAGTTAGAATCGTTAGAATAAAGTGATAATTTAAGGAAAGTTTTCGCTAAATTTTAATTACAAATCTGTCCATCTATCTATGTATTGTTTATTGCTACCTGTACACCAACTTTAGTTAATTTTTACGGGCACCCTCTACCATCCTTGTGTCAGGGTGTTCAACCTTAAACCCTTGTAGTCACCATTTTCTTCTAACCCATCTCACCTAGCACTCGCCCAACCTACCCTACTTTTAACTCCTAAATCTTCAATCCCGCTTGCCCTACCTACCTGACCTCCCCCCCCCCCCCTAGTCCTGCATTTGCCTACATTTTCCCAGGGCGACCTCGGATATACTCCATGGGGCACCCAATGGTGATGAAGAAACCTCTACTATTACGAAAAAATCATGACCAGGACCAGCCACGAGGCCCGGGAACCAATTCCAGTCGGAAAGAACTCTGAAAAAAGAGTTACTCCGACCGGGATTCGAACCCGCGCCTCACTTGAGCAACCGTATCTCGTATGACAAAAACTTGCGCCTTAGCCAGCTGAGCTACGTCGGCTCCCTTATTAAAAATCTATATTAAGTACATCAGTCTATAGTTATATTCTTCAATAATAGATCTGTCAAATATACCGTATGAATAGGTTCCAGTTTGTAAACGACATGCAAATGATGACTTGACATAACGCTGCTAAGTACGCACTGCCAACTGCTGAAATGGCTGTGATATGCATTTTTGTAGAACTTCCGTACGATTATGAGTAGAAAAAAAACAATCAATAATAAAATAATAATAGTACAAGTATTGGTAGAGATTAAGATTGAGAGTATCAACGCAGGGTAAAAAAAGGTATTTAATGTAAATTTTTCAAAATTTTTTCAAAATATTTCTCATTTTCAAGATTTTCAACTGCTTCATTCAATGGTGCTGTTGGGTTCACCGTTATATCTATATCATTAATAAAATACCCATAAAATAGTATATTTTTGTATTTTTAGCCCTTAGCTCTTAGTTTACTAACATAAGCTTCTGAGCTAACAAAAATAGTATGGGCAAAAGATACAACACGCAAAAATTGTACTTCACCAAAAAGCTGAAGTTATTTCTCATTATCAAATATTGTAATCTTAATAGATTAAGCGTAAAACCAAAACGAAATAAAACTATAAGGTTAACCTTTAATATCGAATGTAATAAAACCAAAATTTTTTTAGATACAATTCTGATGCATAGTTATTTTGATAAAATCTTACCAGTGCGTAGAGCCTACAGCATCTAACAGACTGATCACTTATTATATTCATACATCTCTCAAAATAAAACTTTTAAATAAGTTTACCAAGCGATCTTATCATTAGACGATTAAACATGGCACTTGAAATTTTCTAAAAAAATCAGGGTTTGCAAGTAAAATCACAATAATAAACTAAACCAATGATGTTCATTTGCTTTCCATCAATAATTTGCATACATCATAACGCATCATCGCTTAATCATCGCATAAGCAATTTAATAAATTTCAGATTAAAATAATTTTAATGATTCTCTATAAGTTTGATAGAATTATTCCTTTGGTCAGCAATAAAATAAATAATTCGGAACCAAGTTATGTTGCGTACAACTCTGTCTCTACGACCACTTCATCTACTTGTATGTGTAAGTCACAAAGAGTTGTAAAAAACAGGATTATTTACTCTAAAAGTAGAATAATCTGTATTTATTTATTTATTAAGAAAGGATTTATCTCAAACGCACTAAAAATTTTCATAGTATACAAAAACTTGAAAATAAGGTAAAATTAACCATAAAAGAATAATCACATGTACAACGAGCCCGATGGCATTTACCTATGAAACTTATTTTTTAACGTACAACGCGTAGCCTCCATACGTGATAAAAATTGATATACTTTAAAGAGCTCTAATTTCAATAAATATCGATTTTGATGAATTTCTTTGAAGTTCATACCAAGTGAATTCAAGTTGTCAAATCAAAATTATCGATGAGACAAGAAAAACCACCTTGACCCCAGAGTCGAGCCAGGGAACTCCTTCTTGCTGGGAAGGCACGCTACCACTTGCGCCCTTAAGGATTTGGTGATTTCTTTTGTCTCATCAAATTAAATTCTAAACGCTATATTTTCAGCCAGAGCGTTCTATCGATACATATAAACATCTCATCAATAATTTTAATGTAACTACTCGAATGGACTTGGTATGAATTTGAAAGAAATTCATCAAAGTTCGATGCTTATTAAAATCGGAGCTATTCAATATACAGCGATTTCTATTACGTATAGAGGCTACGCACTGTAGGTTAAAAATAAGTTTGATTAATAGGTCAATTCTATCGGACTCGTTGTATATGTGATTATATCTTAGCCTATCTGAGAATCATGGTTGTATGCATAAACGAATAATGTTAAAAACAGTAGCTATAAATGTGACTAGCAACAAAATAAGTAGAAGGAATAACACTGAGTCGTTTTTCTATGGTTAGGGATATTTCAACAGTATAAGGGCCCTACGACCGGCATGCTCTGCACATTTGGCGTAATATACCTTAAAAAAAATGGTGTCGCTGACCACACGCTTAATACAAGTGACAACAGTATGCAGTAAGTAGAAGGTGTCGTCGTAACGAGATCTCCATTATTTTGAAGTCAGAAAATCTCTGATGGTACCGAGCAGTCGATTATTTAGACTAAGAAATCTGATAAGTAAATCAAATATTATTAATTTATGTAGTTTTTGGGCTGGCTTGAGATCTTAATACAAATTTTTAAACATTAGTCATGATAAACGATTGCAAAATTTGTCTTTGAATCCAATTTTTTCAGGTCCGTTATTTCTTGAACTGATATTGATTTTTAAAATCTTTTCTTCTTGATTTTCTCTCATGTTTCATCTTGTATCTGTTTCAGAAACTTTCGAATTCATTATTATGTGTGCTTATTACCCTAATCTTAGTTTAGAGTGTAATTTGATTACTTACTATTTACCTTATTCATGATTTTTTACCAGGTGATACTGTTTTCTTGTTTCCGTACATAATTTGTATTTGTGTGTGTTCGACTCTGTGAGTTGATTGAATTTTAGCAAAACTTACTATTTATTTTTAAATTAAAATATACGATTATGCTTTTGATATCTTATATTATTGCCATTCATATTTTCCATTATCATTTTTGTATTCCAGCTTTTAAGTACCTTTAAGTCTTTATATTTGGGTCTGTTCTCATGCATCTAAAAAATTAAATTATGGAATATTGCAAGGTAGCGACGTGGTAATATTGAAACACATTTTTTGATTCATATTAAATCGGATTGAAAAATGATGAAGCCATTGCTCCTTTTTGCCGTATGTACATCGGTATCTCTACCTTCATTGAGTCAAAGTTATTGTGATTAACAATAAATAATGGTTAGAGAGCTGCCTATGCTATTTACTGACTGGTGCAGCAACCATCCGCTGGGCATGAATTATCATTCCTGGTTTTGCCTCAAGTCATCTGGTTACAGTTTTCGAATTTCCACAGGTCAAGGTCCAGGAGTAGAGGCGTTTAAAAACAAGTTAGTTTGTGCCTGCATTAGTTTATCTGGAAACCGTCTGCTGGTTAGACATTCCGGTAGACATGGTCCGGGACATACCTT
>JAPYYV010012334.1:0-10360 GCA_030522625.1 Copidosoma aretas | reverse complement strand
TCAAAAAAACCTCCTAATAGATGGGTCGGGGGTCATTTTTGATCAAAACGACCGGACGGTCCTTTATGGACGACCCCAATTTCATCTCGCGCAATACATCACGTCCGTAGTACGGTGCTCATCGCGTCCCGCGGCAATTATAAAACTCGCCCCCCCCCCCCCCTCTTCGGGCAATAAAGAAATTTCCCTCGCGATTAATTGAGCAAACTCCCCCTTCCTATGCCCTGCAACACGTTTGTAAATAATGGGGACAGCCATCTACCCCTCCTCCTCCGAAATCTCGTTAGATTTAATTTCCTAATTAACTCGGAGATTAGACTTTCTCCCGAATTTCGACGCGGAATTTGCGGAAAAGCCGACCGCTATTCCCTACCCCCCGTTCCGTAGGTGCACGTGCGCGCAGAGTTCAGCCGGGGGCTCTCGGACGCAAGCACTCAATTAAGCAAGTATTCATTTACGTGCAGGTGTGTAGGTACGCCGAGAAGCCCCTGCTGGCACCGTTCCTATCCTCTATGCGCGTCTTGACTCGTATGCGGGTGTTGCGCGGCATTCCTCCTTCTGCTCGTGAAATGACTTAATGCATGCGGGGGCTTAATCGCCGTTCACCGACTCTGGTCTCTCAGTTTCTCCCCCCCCCCCCTTGCCTCGTTAGCGCGTGATTCATCGCGTCGCGACGGTTTTCGGACAAGCACGCTCCACTCGGGTCGGTCAGTCGCAGGAGTGCAGTGTTTTTATGTAACTGAAAATAAATATTACCACTGAAAAACATGCAGACGAAAACAGAGTCCCCCCGTTTTGCGCTAAATCAGCACCGTCTGCCCCGGCAGAGCCCAAAAGAGCCCCCTTTCAATGGCGGCCCAGGCAACAATTTCGCCCAGGGTCAATCTCATTACACCTGCTGCTGTAGCTCCGCAATCTCCCCGTACCCACCCCCAACGTAAGCTCGTCAAGGTGCGCTTGATAATATGCAATCGCGCCGACGTCCCCTCCCTAGTGGGCATCCTCCCTCGTCGCTGCCTCGCATTCTCCTCGGGCTTGCTGCCGCCGCGTTTCATCGGGGGCCGAAGCGCAAAGTCCTTTATGCAAAAGAGCCGGGGTGTAGGTTTATTGCCGAGGCTTTGCCGTGCGGGCTCTGCGGGCGCGCGTACGTGTAGGTGTGTGCGTAAATATCGTCGGGTTAAAAGGTAAATTGGATAGTCTTCAGCCCTCCCTTGGAGCTTTTAGTGTTTTGGCCGGAGTTGTTTCGAGAAGATCGATTTTAAAGTGGGAAATCAAAAGTATACTTTTTCGGGGAGTGAGGGCAATGATTTTAGGGGTTGTAGCGAGAGAAATCGTTAATGGTTTTTTTAGGTAACAGTATTTTTTGTCTTTTCGTCCTTTTTTTTTCGTTAGCGATTGTCGAAGCTTAAAAAATATCTAGATAAAATGATAAAAATACTAAACTAATTTTAGGGCCAATTCAATTGCTGAAAACGAATTGTCTGTCATTTTGGGATAAAGAATTTTTTATTTTACTTTAGTACATTTTCCAGACCTTCGTATACTTTTTATAAAATTAATTATTTTGAATCGAAAATGAATATTATCTATGTTTATTGTCATTGTTAAATATAGACATTTGTTATTATTGATCAAGAAATGAGATAAAAATAAAATACCATCTCGACTAGTTTACTTGTTTTTGTACCTACTAATAATTGTGCTCGTGTAAAATCTTCACTTGTGCATATTTTTTTTAAATTCACGAATGGATATCAATATGTGACTTTAAAGAATTTTTGTATTGGTTTGATGTTGATGTTTACATGTTTGATTTTGGAATTTGTTAACGTTTATTAAACATTAGAGTGTACTCTAGCCACATGATATCGCATTATACTTCAACAAATAGGTTATTTTACCGTGAATTTTTTCAAGAAACTTCTTGAAGGGATTACATTAAATTTCAAATGTAAGCAACTTCGGAGTTTCAAAGTTTGAGCTTCGATTAAACGAATTATGGAGGAATATCTACGCTGAGGTCTTTGAAACTTTGCCTGTATTAAATTTATCCCGTGAGATCAGAATTCATAATGGTTTTAACTTTGCGTTATGGGTACGTAAAAAATATATGTTGAACAACGTACGTTTTCATAAGTCAATTGCAATTTAAAATATGTTTCAACCTCAACGACTATGAGAAAAAATATTTTAATTGATTGCACGTCAATGAATTCTCTTTTTTACCAAAAAAAAATGCTAAAGTATGATAAAAAACTTCAACGCAATCTTCAATGCAGATAAAAGGCCAGCCCTTGAATAAAATACGGATAAAGAGATTAAAAAAAAAAGAATAAGGAAGAGTAGAAAGTGGACGCGAAAAGGATGCGCGTAATCCGCCGAGAAGATGAAAGAGGAATCGCCGATGCATTAAAAAAAGAAAACGAGAGGTCCCCTTTCGCGCCGGGGCGTTAACGAGTTTTTATACGATTTTTAAATAGCGTAACGCGCTACATAAGTACATCTTCCCGCTGCTGTCGGTCCGTCTCGTTATTTTTAATTTTCGCGGTGTAATTTTTTATGAGCAACTCTTTAATGCTCTGGGCTGCACTAATCCGCGTGCAGATTTTTTACTCTGTTGGATGAACTGGTGGGAAGTCCGAAGGGCGGGAGTATGTATACTTTAGAGGATGTATTACCTCGGCTTGTGTCATATGCTTTTATAGGGATTTTTGAATTCAGTGGGCCTTGATGAGTTGTAATGAATTCTTCGGATACTTTACATGTTTTTTAGTTTTGCCTTTTGAGCACTTGTTAATAATTTTCACTGCATTGAAATTTTTTTATTTTATGCAAAAAGTATTTTTTTTATGAATTTGATTATTGAAAGTTGTAATTTTTAAATATTTGTACTTTCTGTTTTTTTACCAATGCCTTATTTGTTCATCATTTATACAACCAAGGTTCAAAACATTTATTCTGTAAATCCTATTTATATACCTCTATCTCAAACTAATTATCATAACGTAAAATAAATTTATTGTAATTCACGATCCTTACACCATTTTTGCCATCAAATGAAACACAATAAAGAAAGGGTTATAGTTCTCATACATGCACGTACAAGAACCGCTCAAGCCTTTAAATATCATCCATCATCTCTACTACCCTTTCCGATTATTACTGTGCGTGCTGTGTGACATACCACGTTATATTAAAAATCAAAAAGGTGCCGGTCAGTCCTTCTTAGCAAATCGTACTAAAATCAAGAGCTAGAAAAAAAAAAAAAAATAGTTTAATAGAGACGCTGCGCTATTTGAATGTGTGTAGCAGCAGCAGCAGTAGCAGCAGCGGGAGAACGATGATTAATTGAGTTTGCCCCTTTTTAATTGGTAAGGAGCCATGTGGTCAATGACGGCACGTTTTCACGATTAATATTCCTTAGAGAGTCGGGATCTTGTCTTGGGCCGCCCCTGATTCGGAAAAGTCTGCCGCAGTAGCGTGGGGGAAAAAATTAGAACGACCAGCCGGCTGCCTCGGGGTCCTGCGTCATTTTTTATGGTAATTAATTGCAGGCTGAGTTCTTGCTCTTCGAAAAGTCTGCATTTATTTCTGGGGTAGTCGATGTTAACGGTGGATGGAGATACATCATTAGTTGGGTCCGCAATGGTAGTTATGGAAATTATGTCTCTCGTATGGAGTTCGGTTGATGATTGTTCTAACGATTTTGGAAAAATTTTTTATAAAGTTTTTTTTGGATTGTCGACTGTTATTGTCGGTGAAGGAAAATCTTGTTTTTGACGTTAATACACGTGTATAAGTGTATATATACATGTGTATATTAATGTACGTCAAAAAAAATTGATTGATGGTGTGGTAAGTTCGAAAAAAAAGTATTTTTTTTAAATTAATGCAATAATGATTTACACGTATGAAAAATGTACACATTACGTTCGAATTCAACAAAATCGGTAAGTTGATGAAAATCAGTAAATTTTATGACATAATTTTTGGATGAGAAAGTTGTAGCCTTGTAGCTGAATCCATAAGCTGTCCCACTATTGTATTTCTGCTTGTATTATTAAATTTTTTTAAACGAATTTCATACAACACACTGCATCACAAGGGGCTTTACGAAATAGAGCCAGAAAAAGTGAAAAATTTCAGCTGTGATTAGTATATAACAGAATTTTTTTTTTTTTTAGATTAGATGCTAACGCTGCAGAAGTCTACGTACACAAAGATTTTGATCTTAAAAATATCAGTATCTTGTCTACAGGAGACATTGCTTCAGTCAAGGTACTCATATTTTTTTTTACTGTTGTAATTTTTGTATCTTAATAGGAAAAGAGGATTGGATCAATTTAAAAAAATGAATCATTATTGGGTAGTCTGTTTATTAAAAAAGTCACATTTCTCGAACTTTTTAATTGGTTGTGACTAGCTTTGGAATAAAAGAAATCAAGGTAGTGCAATTGGCAAACAACCGAGGTAGTATAACTCGAATAACAACTGAAGACTTACGCTTTGTAAAAACACGTGTTTAGTCATTTGATGGATGTTCAAAATTATGGAGATATATGCGTTCTTTGCCCTCAAATGCATAATACTGCAGAAATGATGCCGCAAAGTGTCTTTATATTATTTTACTTATTGTTTACTTGACAAAATTAAAAATCTAAATGAATTTTCGTATTCTCAGGGTGTTAGCGAAGGCTAAAAAAACATGGACAAAATTAATGTCCTCATCGGAATACTATCTTATGGTTCTGAACAATCTGAACACACTTATCCATCAGTGTACACTAGCGTATTATACTACAGAAATTTCAATAACTGCGTCTCTTGAAAGATCTAGTTTTTGTAATATACTATAGTAAATAAAAATATAAAAAAAACATGACTATTTATTTATGTTATTAAAGGACTTTTAAGACGACAATAATTAACAAAAAATACAAGCAGTATGTATTTTTTCTAATCTCCACTACTTTTTAGAGTTTGAATGTACATCGGATCGAATTATCTACTGCACTAGAAAAATATTTGACCATGGCACTACAATATGAAGCAAATCACTGGAAAGAAGTTATTAATAAAGATAATTATTTAAAAATTAAATTAAATATAAAAAAGTATAGTATGATTACGAAAGGTTTCGATCATTTTATCATTTCAATATATACAGCGATGACAATTAACAATCGTTTATCAAGTATGTACACTGTCATGAGCTGCAAGGATTGAGTAAATAGCATCCCTCCCGTTCCACTCAGACAGAATCCAATTTTCTAATAAAAACACATCATTTTTCAAAGACTAATTTTAAATTCCTTCCACTATCAAATATCTCGAAGCCATCCTGCTCCTTCCCTCTTTCTCTCTTCCATTCAAATGTACTTTTCTCGAAAGCCGCTCTCTTGTTGATACTACGAGCTGTAATTACGGCTCTTTAAAAAGAAAACAAACCCTTGCCGTCGACTAATGCACCCCCTCTTCATCTGCCCCCACACAGCCCTTTTCCTGCCGCTGGCAAAAGAATTCGAGCACTTCCTTCCACAAACACACGGAACCAAACAGACTCTCCTCCTCCTCCTCTTCTTTCACCTCCTCTTCTGCTTTTCTCGCTTGTGCTCCCTGATATAATGTTCTCATCCCCTCGAGTTTCACAATAGTAATTCTTTTATCGACTGAGAGGAAAAATAAACTTTTCAGGAAAAATAATAGTTCTGCGAATTTTCCGTTTCTCAGCCTCGTTTATGGGACCTTCCTACAAATAAGGTTTGAGAGATCATATCTATACAAAGAGATGATGAAAATCTCATTTATACAAATGTGAATCAGAAAAGATTCACTTTCAAGATTTTTCGTATAATATGTATATATTTTAATATACATAGTTCGGAATGAACAGTTACTCGTCTGCACTAAAATTTATTTGTGCTTGCAGATATACAAGAGTAGCTAATTAAACAAAGATTGTACCTAAATTTTAAATCCCTAGTTTTTATTGCTATTCTTTGGTGTTGCTGAACTCTACATTATCGACAGGTAACTTTAGAAATCTAGGGAATTTTAGTCTTCAATCCCCTTAACTGCTTGTAAACAAAAATTTTTAACCATCGTACACGTGTCCCTTGCATTTCAAACCGTTCAAAATAAATGCTTTCTCCCTTTCCCAAATTTGCAATTCACATCCATCACAGCATCAAAATACGCGCATCCTCGAAGACCCACGGCACGTGTGACTGTTTTTTCGGTCTCTTCTGGGGCTTGGTGTCAGAACAGGGAGATATCCGACACCAGCAAGAACCCTCGCACCAGCTGAACCAGCTCGTAGTTATACTACCATTACACCGTAAGTGGGAGGAGGGAGCGAACCTCGGAGCGAACAGAGAAAGGATCTCTTTGTCGCGGGTGGCGATGTGCTTGTCGATTTGTTGTGATTTGGACCCCTTCAATGTCCGCCTTGATTCATAATCGAAACTGAGTTGGAGTCCATTCACACGCGATCTTTTGGTCGTACAGTTTACACGGAAGGTCGAAACGGCCATATACGTATCTGAACGATTTCTGAAGGTATTGAATTGTTCATCGTATAATACTCCAGCTTTTGTAAAACACTTCCAGCGACGGAAACTCAAGATGATGATGAGTCGTTTTAAAACAAAATGGACGCCCCAAAAACACTTTTATCTGTGACAGTCGCGTAAACGCAATTACACCGGGGAGTATATAATCATAATAATTTGGGCCCGGGAAGTGAGATTTTTACGCACGGTAGGCGCTCGTAATAATAAACAGCTCGTTCCCTATGCGTGCTCCTCCTCCTGTTTCATCACCACTTCTTTCAGCCGGTGGACGCGCTCACTTCTCCCGGGGGAGGTTTCAAAAGCGGTGGAGAGCAGATCTCGTTCTTGTACAACTTGTAGTGGTGGTGGTCGCAGTGCCTCTGGGATGACCTTTATAGCGCGGCTTTACCGTGTGGGGTGAACTCGTGTCGTTATAATGCTCGAATATAATGAGGTTAAAGAGATTTGGCGTCTCGTCAAGAGTGTAAAATTATATTGGAAACTTATTATCAATGCAGGTTCTTTGTACCTCTTCTTTCTTTATAAGGAAATTAATTTAATTACTACGTTTAACAGCTAATTAAAAGAAAAAAAAAAAACTCTAAAACCTGCTTTAATAATAGTTTGTGTAGTTAGTAATTATATCATATTAAGTCCACTTGGCTTTGACGTATTTTGACATTTCTCTTATGAAGAAAAAATTCTGACTCGAACATAGTCATCACTCCATTGGTTCAACCACCAACACCTCTCCATTTTTTAATCCGCGAATAACAAGTTGAAACAACACAATCACTGCACATTTACAAATCACACAATATATCAGCAAACGGAGATAACTTATCAACGCGGGGAGGAAACGTGTTGCAGACGTCCATACAATTTTTTTATAAATACGAATGCCATGTAACAAAATACTCTAGCATTTTTTTTTCACTCTTCGTTCACTCAAAATACAAACAATGAAAGCAGATGGATACATTTGTCCACTCGAAGCAGCAATTTCCACACTTGGGAACACCTGTCATTTCGACCGGCCATGGACTCGAGTCCGACACCCCCGTCTAACGCGACGCTCTTACACCTTTTCCCGTTAATGATATCCGCTGTTCCGACTCTCTGCTCTTCATTTTTTCCCTCTCAAGCCCGTGTTTTTTTTTCCATATGTTCGTCTCACTTCCCGAAATTCGTTCTTCAATTTGAATCCCTCGAGGCTCTCACCGATGCTTGACTGACAGGCGCCTCTCGAGAAGCGAAGAGCGGCCTGTACGTGCACGTGTGCTCTCGCCGAAATTAATTCGAGTTATTTTGATCGGCCGTTTCCGCAGGCTCCCCATCGCCTATAATAAACAACGGACGGGCATCGTTGGAAACGTGTCGGGGTATCGGCGTCGGTAAATCACTTGGAGCTGATGGTAATGGCGATAAGTGCGAGGTTTCATCTTGTTTTCTTTTTATCTTCTTTTTGTGTGAGAAGCCGGGGTGGTGCGTATGAAATATCGCCTCGGCGTGCTTCGTCTCTTTTCATTCTGCTTTTTATTCGTAATTGAATTTTCGGTTCGGTAACATTAGTTCTTCTCTGTATCATGAGTGTTTGGTAATTTACTTTTATATTACTCCCATTTTTTTTTAAATTAGCCAACCTGATGGTCGCGAATGAATTATTTCAGATTGATAAAACAGAATAGAAAACCAGACTTTTCAAGGTGTCCAGAATTCACTATACCTAAGTCGTTTGAAGTGTTATGTGGGCCCGAAATCGAGGGACAGCTGATAGTTTCACCAGTCGTTGCTTCCTTCGTTCAAAATTTCATATAAGAGGCATGCGTCGGACACTTCGAACTCCATAATTTTCCGGTCCAAGAGCTAAACGCTACCACGCCTGTTTCACAGTTTGACGAGAGTATTAAGAGGATTAGGGATAAAAAAAAATATCAAGGCTCAGCTTGTAGAATGATGTGTGTTTCATAACGACCTGCGTCCTCGAGGGCCGGATACGCGCTGGCAGTATTCCATTCGACGAGAGATAATTATAGCCCTCGAAAAGGGAGAACAACATTGTTTCTTTTTTTATTTTCATTTTCAACGACTGCAACAAACTCACCCACTTTCTGCTGCCCTCGGCACTTTGATAGCTTTAGTCGGGACCCCGAATTGATTCGGATATTTCTCGAGCTTCGATCCGACGAAGAACTTCCACACCAGCTAATCATCTGCATGGATATCTGTTTATCGAAATCCACTGAGTCCGGGTCATCAAAGAGGTGGCTGTCCAGAAACAGACTTTGCTGGTCCTTCGTCATCTCTCCCATAGGACAAGCTATAGCTATGAAATTTGAAACTTACGTAATGACTGGCATCTTATCCGTCATCTTCGACACACTCAGAGAATAAGTGTGTTTACTAGAGATAAAAGTAAAGCATTGTTGTTTTTTAATTTTTTTTGTATGGATTCATCATTTTATTCGCACCATACACTTATACCATGTTTACTACTTATAACATCTTGTTGATATTGTGAACAAATATGTATACACTGAGAGAAAAAATTATAAAAATGAATGTGCTAGAACGGTAATGTGGTTCTAATAATATCTCTGTCTGGGGACTTTTTACTTTTTGCAACCTATCTTTTACCGAGCTGTACAGTAAAAATCATCGTAAATACGGAGAAAAATGACTTTTTAGACCAGTAAAAATGAATTTGTAAACAATGTAAATCACCTCGACGATAAGATGCAACCAGAATACCGTTATTGCTCAGTAATTTTTATAATTTTTTTCTCTTAGCGTACTAACATCAATTTTCATTCGAATTATTACCTCTTTTACCTAGATTTCAATTGATGCAATAAGAATTGTTTGAGTTTAAATTTTTATTCATTTAACACCAAGTTTTATTCTATTACTACTATCACGATGCGCTAGTAGTTGCGTAACACCTCGAATAGTATACTCAATATTTGTCATGAGCTTAAAATTTAGTATTATAATTGAGTTTTCTTAAAATTTTGATGGTTTACCCTTGTAAGTGCAGTGCTTAAACTATAACCTACAATTTTTTTCAGTTTAAAATAATTATTTATATCAATCCGCATGAGCCACCTTAATGGATAATTATGACATGTGTTACATATAAATAATAAAAATTTTTGAAATAGATGATACTAAAACTGTAGTCATTACATAAGAATAGTAAATATTTTATCACATTCCAAATATCTAAATATAAATAAATAGGTGGAACCGGCAGCGATATATTTTATTTACAAAACAGACATCCAATCATGCGGTTTTAGTGATATCACTAGCTTATGGAATATAGTCGGTACAAAGTTTGATGTTATAAGAAAAAAAAGCATTTATCTAACATAGTAGGATCCATCATTGGATGACTAATTTTGTATATTTTATTCGTATGTGTTCAAACGTAATAGCACGTTCGGTTTTTCTCGCGATTTTGTAGTAATAGTTTGAATTCGAGTTTGAATTCCAATATTTGAAACATTTTTTTTGCTGGAATACAATGTTAAATTACCACGTACATAAAATTTAAAATCGTTTGAAAATACAGAAGTTATAACGAGCATTATTACCATCAAGTATCTAACACACCCCTGCAGGGCTCGAGAACGAAGGGCTGAAACGGGACACTCAATACTGAGAACCGTACATCCTATATATAGAGAAGGAGAAAAAAACGTTTGACAACGATACACGCGTTCGTAAGTACGCGCTCGACATGGACAAAGGAGGGAAGGAGCAGTAGAGATCCGGGGGGGGGGGGGGGGGGGGGCCCTCCCCCGGCG
>JAPYYV010012333.1:0-10360 GCA_030522625.1 Copidosoma aretas | reverse complement strand
ATATATATATGTGTTACAACAGATTTAATAATAACAAAACAAACTCACTGCTTCAATCGTCGTCGCCAAACACAATTTTCTTACCCTGAAATCCAAGCTTCAGAGCATCCTGCTGCTTCTTCTTAGCTTCCCACGACGGATGCAAATTCTTCGTATGCACATCGACAACTTCCACTTTTTGAGATCTCCTTTCCTTCCTTGACATTTGTTTTTGCTGCCCTTCATCGTTTGATTTATTCAAATTTGTTCTCATTTTTTTTCCATGATCATTTTCATCATCATTTCTCCTCTTGAAGTACGATCTATCGCCGTTATTTTGTTGACTTTTCCATTGGAAATCGGATTTTTTATTTTCAAATTTTCGCTGATTATTCCATTTGGGATTAGAATTGAACTTGGAATCATTACTTTGGAATTTTGACATTTTATTATTATGTTCCCGTGAATCATTTTTTTTATTTTCTTCATAGTCTGCATTTGCTTTACGTGGAGCTACGCTTAAAAAGTCTGATTTCCCATTTTCCGTGATAAAAAATGGGTCAGTTTCTTTTTCTACATTTATTTCTGATTTGTTGGAATCAACATTATGATCTTGATTTTCGTGTGACGCGGTATCATCCTCCTCTAACATATCGTTAAATTTTTTAACTGTTGATAATTTACTAATAGTCTTAGTACTATCTGCCAATTTCTTTTTTTTCTTTTTTAACTTTCTTGATTCCAATAATTCTGATTTTTTATTGGATACTACATCTGCTTCCTTTCCATTTTCTGTGACAAAAAATGAATCAGCTTCTTTAGTCTCACTTATATTTGAATTGTTAGAATCCACCTCATCATCCTGATTATCCTCTATTTTATTAAACTTTGCAACAGTCACTATTTTATCAGACTTATCAACATTCTTCCTGTGTTTTGGCTTCTTTAACTTTTTTGGTCCAACGGAAGTTAATTTTTCATTTGATCTTATATTATCTTGATTTATTTTATCTGATAATTTTTTGGATTTAGGTATGTCTATTTTTTCAAGTGATTTTACTTCATTCTTTGCGTTCACATGTTTCGTTTTACTTTTTTTGTCAACAGTTATAGTATCCAAAACTTCATCATTTTCAAATTCTGAATTTGTATCAGTCACACTTGTTGATTCTTTTTGGTTACTTTTATCCGACGTATTGTTCAATTTTCCATTTCCCTCTTTTTCTTTTTTACCATTATTTTTAGAACTGTTTGTTTCTTCTCTACTCTTTTTCAACCCTTTTTTCTCTTTTCTTTCAAGTTTTACTTTCTTCTTCCTTCCTGGTTTTAAAAATTCTAAGTAATTAGGATATTTGTCTTTAAACTCTGAAATTTTTTGTTGGAGTTTTTTATGACATGCAACTCTTGCTTTAATTCTTGTTAATGGTTCTGATGCTTGATCTGTGAGAATTTCTTCCAAGGTCAATGGATTTGTCAAGGCAAAAAGGGTAAACTCATCTTTTTTAACTGTCTTTGCTGCCAAAATTTCAGCAGTTATCCTGTCAGCTTTCCTGAGATTTTTTGCTTTTTCCGCTTCTGTACCCTTTTTAATGCGCAATTTTAGGGCATCTCTTGAAAGTTTTTTAACAACATGCACTCGTGCTTGTTGTGCGTTTTTACGCATGAGCACAATCTGGAAAAAAATCGAAACATTTTTGATATGAGTAATAATTTTGTAACTCACCACTAAAACTTATAACCTAAAAAATGACCAACTTGAGATCAGAGAAAGCAGACGTTTGAAAATGAACTTAGATTTGAAAATTACTTAAACAATTTAACTTTTAGCTACAAATCGACAATTTGAAATCAAAGTACGAGAAATTATAATCAGTTGACAACCATAAACAAAGAGTAAATAAGTCGAATACCTGATTGTTTATTTCGCGTTTATCCATTTTTTTTATTGATCCAAATTTTTACTGAGTCATATACAACTACTAGCAAACATAACGTAGGGTTAAAAACGCAGTTAACTTTGATTAATATTTAAATGCCGATATTTACTATAGTGCACGTGCCTCAAATGGCTCAAAATGCTGACGAGAGTTGCAGCAGACGACAACATAATCGAGTATATTCGCGCTCGACAATCTGACACTCGAGACTCGACGGTCGAGTCCTCGAGCATATGAGACAAGAGCGGAGTAGCGGCAAAATTCAATGTAGTAAAGTTGTAATCGTTTATTAGGTTCGTGCTATGTAAATACTATCTATAAATAACACTAATAATTATGATGTATTAATAAAACAATCATGATTTGAAACATGTTGTAGGTTGTAGGTGTAGAATGGTAAAACTACTGTACCCTTAGAAGGTCTTGTCTTTCTGTATTTGTTGGCCTTGGGTCACTTATTTACTGTGACTCCGGTAATATTAAATCTACTTATGTGAGTTTTTAAATCTGTGGCACCGTTTTCATTACTAACTACATCAGCACGGTATTATACCGAAGAGTCAGGATCCATCACAGTGATAGTGGGGCATGTAGAGAAAAAACCCCACAGTGGTCCCGCCAGTGGACGGAGCGGGGAATCGAACCCAAGCCCTCCAGAGTCCAGGCCGAAGGCAAACGCTTTACCTGCACTGAGCCACTGGTAAAAAAAAAAAAAAAAGATTCTTTGAAGGGGATTCAAATCGTCTTATATTTCGTATAGTTAAGTTGAATTAAAATGCATTCTGTGTGCTGTACAACGCATGCATATTAAAATAGGTCTTTCAAGCATCGGTGCAATTTTAATATTTCTGTAAGTAGCTAGGCCACAAGATGTTTTCAAAATCCCAATTATAATTCCCATACCGTGGTGCGATTCTGCTGCGATATATCGATCGCATAGCTCACGCGCGGGAATGGATGATAATCATTAATCCGAAGCGGCTCGTTTGAGCAAAGTAATAAAAAGTGCTCTTACGCGTTTTCACGCTTTCTCAAAATTCCGAAGATAAATAAATTTGAAGTTCTGTTGTATATGATGGATTGACTAACATTGGATGGATGGACCATACGGATGCAAATGAAGGGGTTGAAGGGAATTATTCAGATGAGATCATGAGGTGGCGCGTTATTGAGCTCCCGCGCACACTAAAGTATAAATTCAAATGCATGAGTACATTATAAGTATAATTATATAGGTCAAGCTGACCTGTATATGGTCGTACCACAGCGTATATAGACATGGAGGTTGCTCTGTGCTCTCTCAGCTGATTATTGTTATTATTTGCTGATATTTTTACGCACGGAAGCCTTTTTGCGTTTATTGTTTAAACAGCATAGTATACGTGCTGACGGAGTGCAGAAAAGCAAAGTGTATATAGTGTGGGCGCCCGAAGGACGGGCTGCTGCAGTCTGCACCTGCGGTGTAGGTTGTACACAAGTATTATACTTACTTATCTCTTTAATCTGCGAACCGCGATGACAATTTAACCGATATAGTTCCGTCAATAATTAATGTAAGGTTGATAATATTATCGCTGTATGTATCATCGCAGTTTGACAGAAGCTGATGTACTTTCAGTTCACGTATAGGTATAAGTACATTTTGCCATCACTGTAGCGACTGAGCGACCTCCTCAGCTGTAAGCTGTAAGTATATAAATGTGTATACATTGTTGAATATAAGTATATATTATTGCATTGTACTTGCAAGCGCGCGTGTTGCAGCAGGGCAGAGGCAAAATACTATTATCATTACGAGTTGACCGAGTGTTGACTTCGTCATTGTGATTCTATATTAAATAAGTACTTATAATATACTTGTGTTTCCCTGCAGTTGCAGTGCATTTTCATTTTCGGAGCAAGCGTCCAAGTATATTATAATACATACCGCGGTTGCAGGTGAGAGAAAAAACATATACCTATGCTTGCGTATTATTTATTTACTTGACTTTAACGTTCTCTCATCGCTGACGTGACAGCAGAAGGTTTAGCTGATGATCGCATATATTGTTGTCGGTCTGCAACTATTTTTTTTTTCTCATGCGTGTTTAGTTTTATCAAATGCTGTCTGCTGGGTGGGCATCTTCTCCTTTTTTTGTGTTTAATTTTGATTTTTCAATGAATAAGTATAAACAAAATTAACAAGTGCACTACAATTTTGGATTCTGCCATTGACCGATATATTTATAATTGATCCAGCCTTCAGTCCCTCAGTTGTGATCCTTATACTGTGATAAATTGGATTAAAAAAAAAATTGTGTCTCCCTATAAGTGAGTATATTATTATCTTAAGATAAAGAGAGAGAAAAAAAAAGGTGGAAAAGGAGATCAAAAATATGAGGCGCGTGCAGGTTAGCTAATCTTAATACTTAGTGTTTAGCAATGTTTAATGTCATTTTATCGTGGAGCACTTTTCATAAACATGATATCTATATTATGTATACACGCAGATCGGTGAGGCGAGGCAGGCGTTTTTTTTTGGCGTCGCAATCAACGCGAATCATCGACGTCATCGAGTTCTTCGCGACAAATCCTTCTCTCCTCCTTTTATATTCATTTAAAAATAATATCTCAGCTGTGATTAGATGAAAAAATATATGTATGCACACACGAATCTACGTTGGCCAAATCAATCGATGCGAGTAACCTCTCGTAACAACACTCTTTTTTGACTAAAGAATATGTCGTTGTTGCAAGATTTTTATGGACAGCCTTTAGCGCACGTTAAAAATTGTTCTCTCTCTTTATCTCTGTCTCCCTTTCCCGATAACGCAAGGCATAATATACATTACGACACTGCAAATTCATGCATCAAAGTTTTTTTCAAGTTGTTACTTGACCTTGTCATGTATATTCTGCCATCAAGAACATTTCTGTTATAGGCTTTGGAAAATTTTCACTTGACTGTTCTGTTCCTATTATAATAAATTGAGCTTTGTAAATAGTGATTTTAATCTGGCAAAAATGAGCACTGTACGCTGCTGCTTGATTGGTGCCAGCAGGTTAGCTTCCTCAAGTCATGTCTCCAATCATGGTATTTCCGAATATTTTATCCTACTCATGCTGTCTTAATTTTACTGTTTGAAAATTTATTATTGTATTTATCTACAGTACACAAAATAGTGAGAATCGTTGCTTCCAGACCATTAACAACAACTGGAATCTTATCAAAAGCTCCGACTGAGCCTACACCTCCCAGCAACGAGGGAAACACAAGTAACGCAAGTGCTGGTGGGACAGCAGGTGGTAGTGGTGGAGATAAAAAGAACAATCTTATATGTCCAAAGTGTGGAGATCCTTGTACGCATGTTGAAACATTCGTCTGTGAGTTTATTTTTTGCTTCAACGAGAACGTCTTAATCATCACATTGGCTACAATTACAATTGTTCTTTCATTTTTTATCATAGCTTCAACTAGATTTGTCAAGTGTGAAAAGTGTCACCACTTCTTTGTTGTCTTATCTGAAATTGATTCTAAGAAAAGTCTCAAGGAAGCTCTAAGACCAGAAGATCCTAAGCAAGGTTTTTATAGAAAACCACCACCTCCACCAAAAAAAGTAATTATTCGTTACTTAGGATTTTGTTTACAAATTTTTGGATGATTAAAAAACAATAATTCTTTCAGATTTTCGAATATTTGAATAAACACGTTATTGGTCAAGAATACGCAAAGAAAGTTCTCAGTGTTGCTGTTTACAATCATTATAAAAGAATTCATAACAACTTGCCACTTCAGAATGCAGCGGTACAAAGTAACGCGACTCCAGCAGGAAGCCAGGATCAAATGAATCAACCTTTTACTCACAGAGGTCTCAAGCCACGTAAATAAGAATTTAGTCATTACCAAAAAAATTTGTAGCATGAAATTACAAATTTTTTAAGCAGAGCTCTGGGTTGTTTTTTACAGCAAATGAATGATTCTTTTTTTTCTTGTAGACCTTCTTCATATATCTAGTATTGGGAATTCACTTGGAGTTGGTTTTCAACACGTTCCTACAGGCACTGATCATCAGCAAAAGCCACCAGCTAATTCTCAAACTGTACCTGGTTCAGATATTTTAGATAGCAAGCATCACCAGTTGAAGTTGGAAAAAAGTAATATCCTCCTATTGGGTCCTACCGGATCTGGTAAAACATTATTAGCTCAGACCATTGCTCAGTGTCTGGATGTTCCATTTGCCATTTGTGATTGTACTACATTGACTCAGGCAGGATATGTCGGGGAGGACATTGAAAGTGTGATCGCAAAGCTTCTTCAAGATGCCAATTATGTTGTTGATAAAGCCCAAATGGGTATTGTTTTCTTAGATGAGGTTGACAAAATAGGAGCAGTCCCAGGTATTCACCAATTGAGAGATGTTGGTGGTGAGGGTGTACAACAGGGAATGTTGAAAATGTTAGAAGGAACGATAGTTAATGTGCCAGAAAGAAATAGCTCCAGAAAATTAAGAGGCGATACTTTACAAGTGGATACTACAAATATTTTATTCGTGGCATCTGGCGCCTACAATGGTTTGGACAGATTAGTTTCGCGGAGAAAAAACGAAAAGTATCTCGGCTTTGGTGCTACACCGGCTTCTGAAAGCCCAGGAAGAAGAGCCGCAAGCCTTGCAGATGTAGCAAACATGTCACCATCTACAGAAGATGATAACAAAGAAAAAGATATCCTTCTGCGGCAAGTGGAAGCAAGAGATCTCATTGACTTTGGGATGATTCCAGAATTTGTTGGTAGATTTCCAGTGCTTGTACCCTTCCATACTTTAAATAAAGAAATGCTAGTGAGGATTTTAATGGAACCTAAAAATGCCATGGTCCCTCAGTATCAAATGCTTTTTTCTATGGACAAAGTGAGCACAAGATCTTTGAAAATTAAAAAAGTTGTATGCCCATGTGGTATGAAGAAAATTAATTTGTCATTTTTGTACTTTTCAGGTGGAATTAACATTCACACCAGAAGCTTTAGATGCCATAGCATCTCTAGCAATGGACAGAAAAACTGGAGCTCGAGGATTAAGGGCTATAATGGAATCACTCCTACTTGAACCAATGTTCGAAGTCCCAGGAAGCGACGTAATGACTGTTCATGTAACTGAAGGCTGTGTTCGTGATCTTGAGAAACCTCAGTACGTAAAAAAAGGAGAAACTGCTGCCGAAGATGAACTTCAGCAAGCCCAACAGATAAACAATTAACATTAAAGTAAAACATGAGACAATTTTATTGAGTGCTGCGGAATCTTAGCGAAATTTTCGTGATTCTAAAGAATATTCTTTATTGTTTACATAAATGTTAAATTGTTGATTTGCTCCCCTGTCAGCAAATGACATTTCAAATATGAATTTGACAGAATAAATTTTCAACGTGTGAATTGGTCTTTTCGTGAGTGTATGCGCATAATATATGACGCGTGTATATTTTGATTCTTTTTTTGATTTTAAAAAATTATCAAGAAAAAAATATGTGTCCATTTCAATATGGTGATTTTTAGTCATATTTGTCCGTTTTATTTGCTACTTTTCGTTTTTATAAAATTTTATTTATTTTAAAAATTGCAATCAGTGCATCCAATTTCTAATTAAGTATAAATTATTTTTATGTGACTTCTGATAAATAGATAAAGGTTATTTGTATTATATTGTATATAGTAATGGTAGTAAGTAATGGAAATATAAAAAAAGTTAATTCAGCTAACTTTCTCAGCTCAATCTAGAAAACTTGAAAATTAATTCATCTTTTACAGTGAACTAAAGTTCTGTAAAAATGAAATATACTATTAAATCAAGAGTCAGTGTCAACTCTGTTAAATTATTGTTTAAACAGTATGATTTGACTCTTAAATTCTTTTGCTTTGGAGGTTGAAAAATCTTCTGGCTGATTTACGTTGTATGAATACTTATATTTATAATAAAATTATTGAAAATCGATAAAAATGTTTTTTTAACAAATTTCTTTAATGCTTTGTTCGCTTATAATCATTGCTATGCTATTTAAAAGTTGATATTTTATATAATAGTCTATAACTAACTATATATAAATTAAGTTTGTATTTACATAAAAATTGTACAGTTAAAAAAAAATATTTCAATCATCAAAAATCATTCAACTAAAATTCAATTTTAGTATTTGAATTTTTTTTTTTTTTAAATTTCATTGTAATATGATGGTGGTGCGGGTTTCGGTACTTTCTGTCTTGGCTTCAACAACGTACCTACTTCAGTTAAAATCCATTTAGTGGTTTTTAATACGAGAACATGTACAGCAAACTGGATGATCAAAGCTCCAAAACCTTTGTACAATCCTAGGGGACCTTCAGTAGAAATAATGTTACGATAACAGTCTACAGCTCCGCTGTAATCCGTTAGTAAAGCTGTGACACTGCGCCCTGTATCCAAATTATCTATTATAGTACGTGTGCCCTGTAAATGGAGTCGTTGAACAACCGTTTCTAATGGATAAAAAATAACTTCGGCTGTGAACATAGAAATCAATACAGACTGTATTTCTATGTCTTGTGCAGCTGATTCAGATATCAAATCTCGACTGTATGCTCCCTGCAAATCAGTAAAGAAAATATTAAAAATACGCTCAATACTTGAGTAATGTTAGTGGAAAATGAAATAAATTCAGTATTAAGTTTACCTGTGATTCTTGAGTGTACTTATGCTTGGTTCTCATTATGTGACAGGCAATTGATTTTACAGAAATGGTAAAGAGATATTTAACAACACCACATGCTATAGTGGGTGGTAATAGAGCATAAATAGGAATGAGACGTCCCTTGTTTCCTACATCTAGTAATCTTATTGCCCCATCTCGAAATACATCCAAGACACCAGGCCTTTCAGAAGCAACTTCGGATTGAACAGTTTCCACGAGAGAAGCTGAGTAAAATGGTGTCACAACTCCAATAGATACACATTTCAAAAGAATATGCTGTCCAAGACTTTTAAACGACAGATGTGTCATCTCTCTGCAATGTAATAAGATTCGAATAATTTTTTTGTCTCTAAATTCATCTGTGGGATAGAATAAGAATTTTTACTTTGGCCATGGTGTTACTTTGGAGACTAGATCCTCAACAGCAAGTGTTAAGCCCCTAACAAGTAAGACTGAGCCTATTCCCTTCCAAAGCGTATTTAATCCTTGTGTTTGATGCAACCTTACTATTACAGGTATCAAAGTTATTGGCACTACATGGTATTTTTTTGAAATCGGATTTACTTGACACTGCCTCCTCAAAACAATAAACGGATGTATCAGTAAATTCTCTGTAATTAAACTTGCCAAACCACAGCCTTTGCCAATGATCTGCTAAACCATTGCAACAAAAATAAAAATAAAAAAAAAAAAAAAAAAAAAAAAAAACACAAAAAGAAGCTTTTACAAGGATGTAGGTAATGTGAATCGTGGGAAAATTGAAGTGACATACCATTGTCATTGATTGGACTATCTTCGACAAGAGGGTGATAGTTTGGTATTTCAAGTGGTCGTATGACCTCGCGGCCGCGATAAACAGTAGGGTAGCCTGTACCACCAGCAGCAGCAGCAGCTCCTTCCCAGGGCATATTCGAGTTCAGAGGCCCACGATGAGTCAACTCCGGATAATTCAAGTCTCCCATCCTCCCAACGTGACTGGTAAACACAAAGTTTCACAAAATAACATATCTATCTGTACAGTGCTCAGCTGATACTTCTTTCTCAATCAAAACATTGAGTAAGTGTATGTCTACAAAAAACCAAATTAGAACTCATGGTACAGACCATGGACCTGCCGAAAACTCTCAAAAAGATAATTTTGGATGAACTGAGTTATGTTAATTCATGAAATAATAAATTAATTCAATTATAATGTTGTAGTTAAAAACGGTTTATGTATCATTAATAAAATAAAGTTATCAGTGATCCACTCTCAAGGTTACGAGATTGGCTAAATTTAACGGTGAGCCTCGCGTCTTAATGTTAGCGGATGAGCCATGCACGTTGATTGCACATATACACTTAAACAACAATGATAAATATCACTATTATCACGAATTAAATAATGAACAACGCAAAATATCTCATCACTCACATTGCTTCATGCCACTGTTGGGATAATAGTTTGCTTTCCTCACTTCTTGATTTTACTGCGCTACTGTATTATATTTTTAGAATACATGCAGCGATTAATACTAATAAAATATACCTTGCGGTGTCAAAAGATAAGGTCTTTTATCGTAACGTGACAATTTTGATGTTCCGTTTCTCCAATTTTTTCGCGAGCATCGTGATCAGCTTGCGTCGTCTGCTTTTTCCTTCTTTTCTGTTCTTGGGTGTTTTCCGCAATCGTCGCCAGCAATTATTTTGAGTAAGACTCTACCTTATCATCGTATCGGTAAGCAGACTCCCTATATTTTACTGGCGCTCT
>JAPYYV010012332.1:0-10361 GCA_030522625.1 Copidosoma aretas | reverse complement strand
AGAAGAAAAAAAAAAAAAAAAAAAAAAAAAAAAAAAAAAAAAAAAAAAAAAAAAAACTACTACTACTACTTCTACTACAGTTACCATTTCAATCGTTACTACAATTGCACCGATTACAAATACTTCTATGACTACAGTTACGACGTATACTGGCTATACTTTTACCACTAGTACTTTACTAACTTTATATATTACAACTACTACTACTACTACCATCCTACTACTACTAGTACTATAACTACTTAAGTACGGCTACGACTGGTACTAGGACGAGTCCAGCTTCTACTGCTACCACTGCTATTACTTCTACAACTAATACTAATTCTAATACTACAACTTCTCCTAAAACTTCAACTTCTACTACTATAACTACAAATACTTATCCTATAACTACTACGACTACTACTTTTATTACTCTTTATAATTTTACAACAACTACTACGACTACCTCTACTAATACTACTTTTTAAGAGACAAGTTCTACTACAACAACTAGTTGTACTACTATTAATTCTATTACTACGTACTACTTCTCGTACTGCTACTCCTATTACTACTATTACTACTACTACTCCTTCTACTACTACTACTACTACTACTACTACTACTACTACTACTACTACTACTACTACTATGTCTACTACTATTACTACAATTTGTACTAATACTACCCATACTAAAATACATACGAACACAATTTTACGTACAGTCGCTGATACTACTACTACAACTACAACTATTACTACTATTACAACTACTGCTACCACTGCCACTTCCACTTCTAGTACACCCATCACTACTTCTACTACTACTACCACTACTACCACTACTAATACTACTACTTGTATTGCTTTAACCATTACTACTATTCCTACTACTTTTTTTACTACGAAACCTACTACTGCGACTACTACCACTACAACTACTTATACTATTACTTCTACTACTACTAATTCTACTTCTACTACCACAACTACTACAATAACTTCGCAAATGACCTTTACTACTTTCGCTACTTTGACTTCAGCTATTATTGTTACAACTACCGCTACAACTATAGCTATTAAAAATAATACGATTACTACAACTACTTATACTTATCCTCCATGGTGTGCGTTACCTTCTCGTAGACCGTGCTGCTTGCAGTCTAGGTCAGGTGAGGGGGCTTTAAATACTAACGGCACACTAACTAGCCATGTATAGAGGTAAGTGGCAGTAAATACATTCCTCTCATTTGCACACATTACACTAACACAAAAGCGACGAGGCCGGGTCGAATTCACTCGTTTGGGCCGTCGGGGCCTTACTGCTTTCTTGTGCTAAGGGATCTCTGGGAGGTAAGGCCAATGCGGTGGCCTGGATAATCCTGGGCTTCTACCGCTTAAAAGGCTGGACGTCTCAAGAAAAAAAAACGACATGTCGTGCTAGTTAACACTAGCTTACTACCACTAAGGAGACTATTTGGTGGCTTGCTCTAGAAAGCACAGCAGAATCCAGCTGGTACCAGGTTTCTGGATCACGAGCTTGTGGTTGGGCACTGGCGTGTCGGGCGGATGTGTCTTGTTGGTTCCGTTGCTGACCGCAAACACCACACATACACATGAACACTTTTCACACAGCGTCACGTCTTACAAGATTCTAATGTCCTTTATCCCTAATCATAATCCTCAAAACACTTACATACGCATACACTAGCACCTTCTTGTGGCGGCGACCGCCCCTGCATAAATGCAGAACTGACACAAGAAAAACATCAAAATCATTCACATCTACACTATCTTTTTACCCAGTTTACCATTTCTGCGACATCCTAAATAAATGATAATGGCCTTTTCTTAGGAGGCCGGCCCCGAGTGAGGGGTCCCGCCGTGTTTGCCGTGCGGTGCGGCCCGTAAGCGGCCAAAGGGAGATTCTGGGCAGGAAGGCGATACTGTGGTTGCGTGCCGAGGTGACCCGAGCTGCCTTTGGCTCCTGCTGACTGCAAGACTGCGTGCTATATCTCGGGATGACCCTACTGGTCCGGCGCCGCCTCCAACAGACATGTACTGGGAAGGCGATTCCGGTAGCCTCCATAGACGGACGGATCCAGATAGGTCGGCGGGGATCATGGGACGAAAATCTCTGATATAGGTATGGCTTTTAATTCGACAACCAAGAAGGATTTGGAGAAGTCGATGACGAAGAGTCCGGCTGGAGTGAGTACTGACTCGAGAGATGAGTCAGCCACCTCTGAAGCTGGCTCTGCGAAAGCGGCCGGACCGAGTGGCACGCCTGAGCTTACCGAGGGAGAGCTGGTTGAAATGCTCTGCGATTTCGTGTCTGTTCTGAGGGTCCTGAGCGATGAGTATGGCACCACTCCGAGGGACATCAAGGCGAGTATAGGCAAGGCTGCTGAGACGGCCGACCGCCTGCTCCTACTTATAAAGAGGCGCAAAGGTAGGGCAGGTCCAGTACCAGTCCTGGCCGAGTCAGCAAAAACTAAAGGGAAGAGAGGAGATGATACGGGGGCAACTCCTAGCCCCGAGGCATCGGTCTCAAATGGGAAAAAAAAGGCCAAGGGCAAGAAAACCCTTCCTGTTCCAATTGAAGAACAGCCAGAAAAGGTTGGGGAGCCGGAGGACAAATGGAAGATAGTGAAGAGAAAGAAAGGTCTCTAAAAGAAGACTAAAGAAAGCGGAGAGAAATCTGAAGACGTGAGTAGAAAAAATTTCACTCTTAGTGTCCTTAAGGAGCCGCAACGAAGGACCAGGCCGGAGGCGATTCGGGTCAAACTAGCAAAGGGCACAAAGTACGCCGATGTGCTGGCCCTCTTGAAGAGATTCGATGTAGTGGGGCTGGGGGCCGGGGTAGGGTCCGTCAGGGAAACGAGAGCGGGTGGCGTTCTGGTCGAACTGAGGGACACTCCGTCCGAGCGTCACGTTGCTTTCACTGCTGCGTTAAAAAACGCAATGGCAGATGCAGAAAACGTTCGGTCCCTGGCCCCACGCCTGACCTGAGAGATTCGAGATGTTGATCCGACGGTGACAAAGAAGGCCGTCGTGACAGCCGTCAGAGGAGGTTTGAAAGACGATACAGCTCCTGACATTGTAGTGCGACTGTCGAATAGGACGGTAAGGGGCAATCATGTCGCCTACGTGGAGGCCCTTGCGACAGCGGCAGCGGTCCTCGATAAAAGAACAACCTAAGGTTAGGTAGATCAGCTGCAGGACACGGCTTGAGTCCAGAACCAAGCGCTGCTTAAGGTGCCTGGGCTTAAACCACATTGCTAGCCAACGTAGCGGGCCTAGCAAGGCCGGTGTGTGCTAGAGGTTTGGATAGAAGGGCCACGTTTAACGCAGCTGCTTCCAAAAAGATGTGAGCTGCTACTTGTGCGAGAGAGTGACCTCGAAACCAGACGTTTACCATCTCACTCGGTCTGCCGGGTGCGAAGCCTTTAAGGCGGCAGCAGTGGCGACTAAAAGAAAATGGTGCTGATCCTGCAGGTAAACTTGGATAGGACTGTGCTTGCGCATGACTTGCTGAACCAGTATGCACGGGCTTGAGGTGTGGATATGCTTTTTATAAACGAGCCGTCCCGCGAACTACCGGGTCGGGGCTGGTACAGCGACAGGACGGGATGCGGAGCCATACTTATCCGCAGGGGCAAATATCTCGTCTCCAAGACTGGAGATGAAGTGGGGTTAGTGTGGATCAGGTGTGGTAGCGTCTCCTACATAAGTTGCTACATATTCCTTAACATAGCAGTTGGCGTCTTTAGAGAGCGGCTTGCCGAGCTCGAAGACGCTGGTCGCATGTAAAGGGAAAGTAGCGAAGTGGTCCTGGTCGGTGACCTTGACTCCAAGGCCACCGCTTGGAGAGAGCCAAGAATTAACTTTAGAGGACGGGCAGTGCTTGAGATGGCCGCAAGGCTTGATCTCACTGTCATGAACTCAGGAAGTTAAGCAACGTTCAGGCTGCCCGGGAACAGGGCACGATTACTGACCTGACGCTCGCGTCGCCCCGTGTGGCGGCAAAAATGTCTGACTAGAGAGTCCTGGAGGAGTACACGGCAGTCAATTACCAATATTTCTCTTTCGTGATAAGCGAAGAAAATAGTGCGAACCCACGCGAGGAGCCTCAAAGATGCGCTGCTGGATGGAACGTGGCAAAACTCAATCGAAAAGTGCTGCAAGAAGTCTTAGTCGACCTACTCCCTCCGAGGTGCTGGTGAAGGACACCACGAGACGATTCAGGAAATGGTGTGACACGTGTATGCCAAAAAGGAACACCAGACGTAGGCGGCGGTCGTGCTACTGGTGGACGGTCGAGATCGCCGACCTGCGCAGGGAGGCGCAGTGTCTCTGGCGTGTTGCGCAGCGACATAGAAGCTTTGAAGAAGCTTTGAAGAATGTTTAATGCGTGGCTGCGCGTCGGTGTGTGCAGTTGACGACAGAAGATCCAAAGGCTTGTCCTTCTGGATAAGGGAAAACTACCCCCCCTGATCCCGTCGTCATTTCGGCCACTGTGTAAGCTGGATAGTGCGAGATTATTGTTCGAGAGGCTGATACGAGCTCGTATACGAGAGGTAACCAGCCTCTCGGACAACCAGTATAGGTTCCGTCAGGGTCGTTTAACGGTCATGGCTGTGGGCGAGGTGCTAAAGGCGGTCAAAAAAGCATGACCGCTATCTCATAAATCGAGAGGTGCCTGTGTTCTAGTGACCCTTGACGTCAAGAATGCTTTTAACTTGGCTCGCTGGTCCGACATCACAGAGGCATTGAGGAGACATAATGTACCGGACTATCTTAGAAGGATCCTTGATAGCTACCTTCAGGATCGTGTCCTTCTGTACGACACTAAGGTGGGACAGAGGAAGAGGCGTCAGACGTCGGGGGTGGGGCAGGGCTCTGCACTGGGCCCGGACCTCTGGAACCTCGTCAACGTTGATCTGTTCCGCCTGAACATGCCTCCGAGGGTCGGCCTGACGGGCTCCGCTGATAACATCGTGTTGCACGTCACGGCAAGATCCCGCGAGGAGGCCGAGCGCAAGATAGGATAGCGGTCGCAATAGTGGCAGAGTGGCTGCGGAATCACGGTTTTAAACTGGCAATCCAAAAGATGAAAATGGTTGTTCTCACCAGGAAGAGATGGTTTGGCACGGAATTCCGTGTGAACGTTGCGGGTGAGGCAATATGCGCAAGATCGGTGGTGCGCTACCTGGGAGTGTGGGTCGACTCTCAACTCACTTTCTGGGAGCATATTATTAGAGCGATAGTCAGTTTCGGGAGCGTTATCTCGGTTAATGCCGAATTATGGGGTCCCGCGAGAAGCTCAAAGACGGCTTCCTGCGTCAATCGCCAACTCGATACTGCTATATGGCTCGTAGGTGCGGGCGGGTGCGCTGGCGTGACGGGATGTCCGGGAAAAGCTGACCTCAGTACAGCGTCTCTGATCTCTCCAGATCGCGTGTGCTTACCGCACGGTGTTCTCCGCAGCTCTTATGGTAATCGCACGGTCGATCCCCGTTGTATTGCTTGCACGGGAGCACAGAGAGAAATTTATGTCCTCTGGTGCCCAAAATGACGGCAACCGATGGGAGAAAACGCTTACGACGTTGAAACAGGATTGGGATGATGCCGGGGTGGGCAGATGGACACACCGGCTGTTACCGGCCCTGCGACCGTGGCTGGGGAGAGGGCATGGTAAGGTAAACTACTATCTTACCAAGTTTCTGTCCGGGCACGGTCGGTTTAACGCCTATCTCCATCGCATGTCGGTGATAACATCTCCTAGATGCGCTTACAGCCCAGCGATGGATGACGACGTCGAGCATACGCTTTCAGTTTGCGATAGATGGCACCGGAACGCGAGCAACTGGTGTCCTGGCTCGGCCGCGGCGTGGCCGTCACGCCTGAAATCAACTTGTCCAAGATGCTTCGCACCGGGGACGGGTGGAAGGCGGTGAATGGATATGTCGAGCTAGTGTTGCGCCAAAAAAAGGAAGAGGAGAGGGCTGCTGCGCTTGATGCTGGGGCTCCTGAGTAGGTTCAGAGTCGATAGCGTGGCGATGCAGTGGGACTGAGAAAAAAGCGTGGCTCGTGCAGATCCAAGCTGCGCTGACGGTAAATTCGTTATCAGCAAGAAGACGCATGTTGCCCAAAAGCTGGTGGATTGAAAGGTTGGACGAAATGTGCTGACCCAAGGGGGACCTCATGTCCTTTTCAGGGCTTGTGGTCGGTCGGCACATGCCAGCGACTGGTGTTCGAGCTTGCTTGACAATGCTGTAAGGTACTATAAATATATTTCCTTCTACCCTACCCATGCAAGAGTGGAATTGCTTGTCCACTGGACAAAAACTAGACGCCTACTTGGCTTAAGGTTGTGTGGTGAAGGTGGCTTTAGAATACACACCCCCCACCCCTAAAACATACAAAGTCGTTGCTTCATAGTTCCCCGAGGATTTATTCCAATATACGGTAGCCACTTCACCGCCACTGACTCCAACAGTAGATCTTACTAAACGTCTCTGGATGTCTCTATTTTACTCCGCTGTTGCCGCTCCTCGACGCCCAACACCACCAACCACGCCAACTCCAGCCTTAAGTCCATATGGTAGAACGGACTCTACAAAGGCCGTCCTCAAGAGTATCGTGCAAGTAATTCCCTTCCTCACGCAGATTCCAGGCGGAAACTTCCAGAGGGAAGGCAAAAATCGTTACTCCAGCTACTACCTTATCAACTACTACAGCAACTACTATTACTCCCACTATTTGAAGGACAAATTTTACTTCTCTTGCAGCTTTCACTCCTGAATATTCTGTTACAAATCCCACTACAACTACATCTACTAATATAACTTGTACTTATACTACTACTACCACTTTAGGATCGTTTACTCCGGCACAACACGACTGTCGGTAAGAGGGGGAGGCGTGTGACGTCGGGCGTCGCACAGTGGGGAAAAAGTGACTTTTTCGTTTCAAATCAACTTTTCGGCCATAGTTTTGTAGTTATTAAGTGCATTTTATTTTTATTATTCAAGGTGGTACAATATAGGGTGAAACTGCTGTTGTAGGGGTTTTTGGGGTTGCTGAATACGAATGTTTAATTAAAAAGCCAAAATTTAAAATGGCAAAATTAAATATGGCGGGCCAAAATTTTTAATAACTAGTAAAATTCGTAAAAAAAAATTTTCAGGGTATTTTGGGGTCTCTAAGTACAAATTTGCAATAAGACATCCACAGTTAGGAATGGCAGATTCAATATGGCGGACCAAACTTTTCTTTTAATCAGAAGAATCGGTAAAAATATTTTTTTAGGGGTTCTTCAAGTCTGTGACAACAAAATTGCAATCAGATAACCACAATTCGAAATAGCGAATTAAATATGGCGGATAAAAGGTTTTCTAAAATAAGCAAAATTCGTAAAAAAATATTTATAGGAGTTTTTGCGGCTACTTATTACGAATTTGCCATCAGATAACCAAAATTAAATGTAGTGGAATCGATGTGATGGACGACAACTTCTTAGAAACCAGTAACATTCGTAAAGAAACTTCTATAATAGTTTTAGGAATCCCTGATGACGAGTTATCTGTCAGATACTCAAATTCAAATGGCTTATTCAATATAGCTGACACAAATTTTAAAAAATCTACAAAATTTGTTATTAAAAGTGTAGAGGGATTTTCGGGCACGCTTATTACGAATTTTCTGTCCACAACTATAAATTTGAAATGGATAACGACATTGCACTAGCGCACAAATTAGAAATCGTATGAAAAAACTGTTACAAGCTGTTCTCGTACACTACTTGCATGATTCATAATGAGTTCTAAGAGACACGAAGTAAATGTTTGACACCACGTTCTACGTGATGTTTCAATGTTTTTCATTTTCTTCGTACACTTTTCTCGACAATACTGCAAGTGTACTTTGCATCATTAATAAATATAAGAATCGTCAATTGTTTGATCTACAGTTTATTTCAAACCAAATACTTTTGTATTGCTTAAATATCTTTCTTTTTCTGCATAAATCGTATAGTGATATATATGTACACTGTGGTAACGATGCATAACATATATCACGTTCTTTTGTCAGCAGTCTTTCAACGAAATCCTGCAAGGAGTTTTTGCAGAAGGTCCTTACGGATGTCCTGCAGAAAGTCCTGCTTTTATTCCTGCAGTACATACTGCAGGGACTTTCGGCGGAATTTCCTGTGAGATTTTTCGATAAGGATTTATAAAATAATCATAACAAAGTCTATAAGTTGTATACATAATATCATTAACTTTGTCAAGCCAAATACGCACACAGAGTAAGACAACTCATCCGCTCGGATGAACTCATCCGTTCGGATGTGATTGCTTCACAGTTTAAAACGAAATTGGAATTGAATGTGATTCCTATAATTTTTTTGTCCATCGTAGAATTTGACATTTTTAATTTTCATCATAAAACTGCAAACCAGATACTAACGAGCCCGAAAGCCCCTAGAAAATATTGTCAAAAAATTTTACTTATTGAAAATAATTTTTGCCCACCATTTTAAATATTTCTTTTTCATTTTGGTTATTTTAAAGCGAATTTGTAGTTTTTGACCATGCAAAGCCTTAAAAAAATTTTTTTACGCACTTTGCTGAAAAAAAAATATTTTCCGCCATATTGAATCCGCCATTTTGAATTTAAGTATCTGACAGGTAATTCGTCATCAGGGATTCCCAAAACTATTATAGACGTTTCTTCACGAATGTTACTGGTTTCTAAGGAGTTGTCGTACGTCACATTGATTCCACTACATTTAATTTTGGTCATCTGATGGCAAATTCGTAAAAAGTAGCAGCAAAAACTTCTATGAATAATTTTTTACGAATTTTGCTAATTTAAGGAAACCTTTTATCCGCCATATTGAGTCCGCTATTTCAAATTGTGGTTATCTGATTGCAATTTTGTTGTCAGACTTCAAGAACCCCTAAAAAAATTTCTTAACTGATCTTCCTGATTAAAAAAAAATTTTCGTCCGCCATATTGAATTCGCCGTTCCAAAATGTGGATAAATGATTGCAAATTTGTACTCAGAGACCTCAAAAACCCCTGAAAATTTTTTTAACAAATTTTACTAATTAATAAAAATTTCTGCCCGCCATATTAAATCCGTCAGCTTTAATTTTAGCTTTTTAATTAAACATTCGTATTTAGCAACCCCACAAACCCCTCCAACAGCAGTTTCGGCCTATATTGTACCACCTTAGAAAGCGCAATCGTAAAAAAATATAACGAGCACGATTTTTTCTGAGGTTATAGGGTTCATTAAAAAAAATATAGCTTTTAAATACGGAATCCGTTTAGAGGAATCAGTAAAGAATTCAATGTCAAGTATTTAAAAAAAATTGACTTAAAAACTACAAAACTTTGGCCAGAAAGTTTATTTTAAACGGAAAAGTAACATTTTTGTTTTAAATTAACTTTTCGGCTAGAGTTTTGTACAATTATAGACAAATTTTTTTTTATTTTTTATTTTTGAATTCTCTAACGATTCCTTTAGCCATATTTTCAATTGAGGACTTTCGTTTTTTTTTGCCTCTATAACCTCCAAAAAATACATGCTTATTCATTATTTCACGATTGTGCCTTTGAAGCGTGTGAAATATATAGTAAAAGTACTCTCATAGGAGTTTCTTTGGGTCGCTCATTACAAATTTTAAATCAGATAACCAAAATTATAAAAAGCGGATCCAATATAGCTGAAATTTTTTTTTTTGATTGGCAATATTTGCGAAAAAACTCTTATAGGGGTTTTTGGGATCGCTGATTAAGAATTTGCAATCAGATAAGTGAAATTTAAAATGTGGGATCGAGTATAGTGGACAAAATTTCTTTTTAAATCGTCAAAATTCGTGCCTTGCATCAAAATTTTCTTTACTTTTTTTTTAATTTATAAAATCTAAACTTATTTCGGTGTTAAAATTTATTTTAAATAACTAAATACGTTAAAAAATTATGTTAAGGGGTTCAATTGACTTTTTGAACTTTTATTATAGACAAATACATTATGTTATATATACTTAAACAATATACTTTATTCTTTTAACAAAAAATTATCATGGAACTTGTATATTAGAGTATTGTTCTGCTAATTATATTGAAAAATGTTAGCTGTTAAAAAACATGTATGTACACTGACAGAGTAGAAAAACCCATCGGTATAGAATACTTTAGATGTGATTGCTTCTTAGTTTGGGACGAAAATAGAACAAAAACTAATTTTTAAAAAATCTGATCTATTTATAAAATCTGACATCTTATATTTTTATTTGTGAATATAAAATTCGTTATAAGTGACCTTAATAACACCTTCAACAATTTTTTTACGTATTTTAA
>JAPYYV010012331.1:0-10361 GCA_030522625.1 Copidosoma aretas | reverse complement strand
CGTATATCTCTGTGGTTGAGCCATATGAATAATGATTATTTATTACCTAACATATTAGGTTAAAGTATATTAGGTTATCTTTTTTAATTTTAACAATTCCTTTTTTATTCCTCTGCTACTCTTGTGTTTATTTTATATTTATGATATCTAGATAGTCTTCGATGTTCCATGACATAGTTATACCAAGGTATTATACCATGCATAGGTGTAGTAACGTTTAATAAAAATAAAAAGAATATAGTAAAAAAGAAAGCATCAGTATGAATATTGCAATGTGTACAGTGGGGGGTTAGCGCGCGGAGCGCGCAGGGGGGCGAAGCCCCACTAGTATATATATACTAGGGGAGCTATGCCCCCCTGTGCGCTCCGCGCACCATCTCCTATATTTTAATACGTGTATTCTTATGTCTTAATAATAAAAACAATTTTTCATAAGCATATGAAAAATACAAACGAATTAAAAATTCTTTAATTTTCGGTCGGAAAGACAAAAATCCAATGCAATCTAATTATAATTATTCTTTTTATGGCCATGCTCTGCCAATATCCTATCTTAAAAAAATGATGGGTCACGTAATGCAGCCTGTTTATTCGTTCTGTGATTGGCTGAGACTGATCAAGAGCGGTTAAATTTAAATCCTATTTTAAAAAAATGATGGGTCACGTGATGAAGCCTGTTTATTCGTTCTGTGATTGGCTGAAACTGATCAAGAGCGGGTAAATTTAAAAATGTGATTTTGAAGTCGGGAAATAATTAATAAATGAAATCAATTAAAAATAAAATTTATTAACAATTAGATCACGCGAAGCGCGTATGATGTAACTACTTAGTTAAAAATCCGCTCTACTCGTATTTAACGATAACTTTTTATTATTAGTATTAAATTATTAACAACAATATAAAAACTTTACATGTTTGTTATTTATCAATTATAACCGTATTCTCTGGCTTATTTTAAGCATAAAATGTTATCATACGCTTTTCGGAAGATGCTTTATTTCTACGTAAAAAATTAAAGAACTTACTAAAAAACTCTATTTGAACATCACGTAACTCGTAATAGTGTGATTTCTCAATCTTTTCTGGACTGTAACTTTGAAGCAAATGCACAAATCAAAACCAACAAAAGTAGAATTTAAAGGATTTGATTCAAGTTTTAATTTAAGCTCGAAGAAAGATTTCTATCTGTCTACCCTTCGGAGCTTTAGTAATTTCAATTATTGCTGAAGTTAAAGGTGTGGAAATTGTTTAAGGATTTCGTAAGTCACATAATTATTGTTCAACACATTTTGTCGATGAAGACTTTTGATATTATTTTTCTAAGAGTGCAAGGAAATGTTCACGCCAAAAAAAAGTTACTTTGCATATAAATTAGGATTGTGCTTTTTAAATTAAAGGATTTTAAGTATGAGCTACGCGCTATAAAACAAGTTTAAAAGTAATATGTACATATACAAAATGTAGGGTAGCACGCTTACAAATAACTAAATATCTTATTTTTAACTCTTAAAAAAAATTAAACGCTTTAAAAAATTGAAAAAATTTGTTAGCTTTTTTTTTATACCGAAAACATTGTTCATAAGTAAAACATTACAAAAATAGGTAACAATCAGAAATATAGTTATAACTTCATTTGTATAACAGGCATGCTTACAGGTAAACTTTTTACTAAATCTAATATGTATTATAACAAATTCCTCTGATTTTCATAATATTCTAGAGATAGCTTTTTTTTTATTGAAGCAGAAAGACATAGAACAGCACCTAGTAACACTTGAATCGGTAGTATCACTGAATTGGCACACTTTCGAGCCTAATACTAATAAGCCTTAAATGAATTTTGCTTAAAAACTTGTGTTGAATATTTTTAACATAATACTTTAAATGAATATATCTATAAAAGTTTGTTTTGTTTATCAATGTTGTATAAATTGATCAGTAACACTTATTTACAAAGTTCGGTGGTATTACTAATATGCGTACAAACATAGATAACCAAAGCAATCTCATAAAATTTTGCTTGAAATTCGAAAAAATATAGTCAATACATAGAATAAGTTCACTGATTTATCAAATAATTGTTACTTATTGAATACTGATGGTAATTCTATTTGTATTTATGGTTAATATCGGTACATATGCAATTGTTATTTTTACAGATACAGTTATAAGCCTTTTTTTCGATATTTTTAAACATTTTAGAATCGATTATGGATATAATTTTATAATAAGATATTGTAAAAGTCTTACTCAATATTTATATTTTTATTTTTAATTTCTATTATTTTGTCATTCTTAATATTGATTTTTATATACTTCTACATTTCCTCTTCTTGTTTCATAACTATTGATGATTCATATCCCCTTGAAGAGGTTCGGGAGGGTCATTCTGCGAGGCACCCAACGAACTCAATGTCTTGCACCCAAAGAGTTCAATGTTTTGCTTACATTTAGCGTTGGCATTGTTTAAAATGCACTATAACATGACTTAAAATTCCACTTACTGAATCTTAAAACAATACTTGATAGGTAGGTATGGTTTTTTCAAATATCTTTGCATTTTCCAAATATGTTTGTCCATGTAAAGGACGAATCGAGGTTACGTTTTATAAGAGCTTATCACACTCATTTTCATTTGTATTATTCTTTTCAAAATGACCTGTAACAAGTATTGAAAAAAAATTCATATAAGCTCTACGTATTCCAGACAACCAAGAAAAATCAATATCATTGTAATCTCTGCACTTTATTATTACTCTCGAACCTCCTTAAATCAATACTAATATTATTCTCAATAGAATATAATACGTAATTGATTAAACATACTTCAACATGTAAGGATTCTTTTTTTTATTGACATTATATTATAATTTGTAACGCATAACATATCATTATACTTTAGATCTTCATTTTGTCGTGCCTTATTTATCTACATAAATAAATTAATCATTCACATAAATCACCTCCCTTCTGCATATATCTCCATTATCTTTTAAGCCTATATTTCTGACAAATATTATTAATATTATTTAATTTTCTTTTTTTTTCCTCTTCACATATTAATATGTGCTTTATATTCTTTTTTTTATCATTGCAGAGACTACAGTCTATCATTTAATAACTTTTAAACTTACTTCTGTTTTTTTTTGCTAAATTTTTTTCTCTCTGTTTTATTCTTTTTTTTTCCTTATGCATTTTCGTATAGGTTAACCCTACCCTCCTATATTTCTTATATTTATCCTAATGTTTTTTCATTTTAACTCTACATGTTATTTGTAAATCTGAATCTATTTTTTCTCTTTTTCCTTTTCTTTTCCATTGATAAGTCCATGCCTATCCCTGTCCGCGTTTAATCTTTATATATATATATATATCCTTGTGTCATTGCATTTAAACCCAACGCTATATTTCAAATCTACCTTCTATTATTTCTACATAATTTTTTTTTTCTCCCATACTTAAGTCTTTGCTACGCAGGTGCAATATAATTTTATCATATAACCCATCAAAAATAATCTTCGATTCAAACCTTCTACTTTATCTATTTTGCTTAAGCCTAAAACTGCTTTGACTGACCTTTGCTCCCTACCTGTCGTTTTTTCACCGTACCACGAAATTTTTTTGTTGAGAACCACATATTTGGGTTAATGCCCTAGCTTTAAACTTCCAATGCATCCAATTTAAATTCGAACAGATCTGTTTCTATCCTTTTGTGTATTCCTGAAAACTAAGATTTTGTTTTTTTTATGTTTTTTTCCAGTATATTTTTTGTTCCATTTTTATCCACGTCTTTCCACATTTTTTTTGTGGCTTTAAAAGACTTTGCGCCTAAAACAACGTCATCAGATGATTTTAGACAGTAAATTTTAAGTTTGCCTACTGTTAAACCTCCTGTATTATTTTAGATCCACTTATCAATTATTTTCTATGTGAATACACTTAAAAGTACCAGGCTTCATAGGCACGCTTTCCTTTTCTCTTTCATAATTAATTTCGACCAGGAATATTTCTTTATTAATGTTATTAAATTCTGATTTAAAGTCTCAAATACAGCATATAATTTTTTGACGACTTCCTCTAGTTTACTTTCAATTAAATCATTTAGTACAAAAATATGGTATCTTGTTCTTCCTTTTTTTCTGATGGCAGCTTAACGCTCTCTTATTTTCACTGCTCTACCGATTTTTCTACTTTTTTAGCAATTATAATGTCTAAAATCTTGTATTTTTTATTTAAAAGCCACTCCTCTGATGTTTTAACGTCCTTCTTCCTCTTCCCTGCCTTGTAAATTTGATAGATTCTTTCAATTGCCCACGCTTCTATAGTATATGTTCTAGTCGATAAGCTGTAAAGTATGTCTGTGAAATCAATCGTCTAAATTATTTGCAGATTGTTAAAACAGTTTACTATAATTCTGTCTCTACCTGTGTCTTATATGTTTTTTAATTTTTCCAAGATATTTGTTATATAATGATGCATATTTTTTTATAAAAATCATTCTAAACTATGGTGTTGATTCCTAAACTCCTTTCTTTGTTTTTCGTATAATATGTATCATTGTTGTCTTTTTACAAATTTTTAAAATTATTCTTTTATGCCTATTTCTTTAGTACCATCCCTTTTCTTTTTTGTTTAAATTTTTTAGTAGCTCTCCAAAACTTATTTAAATTTTGCTTCCTTTTCCTTTGCTTAGTTTTTTCTGGCTTGTTTAATTTTTTATCTCTCATTATTTTATTTATCTTTTTTTGTTAGTCTTTAATTCTTTTTTCTCTTTTTTTTTGTAGTATTTTTTGATTTCTCCCATAATCCATATTTTCTGCTCAATCATTGTGGGATCCAGTTCATCAATCGGCAATAATTTACCTTCATCTCTCTTATCATTTTTAATCCCTTTGATACCTGTTTAATTACATTACGTAATCTGTCCTATTTTTATGTTATATTTATACCTTACTAGGGGGCTCCGCCCCCTGCGCGCTTCGCGTGCCAACCCCCAACTATTAACCAAACATATTAATTTCCATTGTTTTTTAAGAAAAACAAAATCCTTAGCTATTTAACAACAGTTATTTTTTATTTTTTTAAATTTAAATTACTCTTTATTCAATTATTCAAAATCTTGTTTTTAAATTTTTCCGCTCTCAGCTAGTCTCAACTAATCAGATCAAGAGTTATTCTGTCGACAGTCACGTGTAACTGATTCTTTCAGGAGAGATGTATGTTGGCCCACCTGCGCACTTTGCTCGCTAACCCCCTAATTTTGTGTATTTATAAAATGAATCATATTAATAATAATCATATGAATATATACAATTTCTTATAAGATTAGCTATTTTTCTTTTATATATTTAAGAAGCTTAAAATAGCTTTATTCTTTAATATAAAAAATAATGATTAAAATATATTTCAATTTTTTTCATTCATAAATATCAAAAAAAATTTCCAAACTATTAATTTAAAAAATAATATTACATTGAAAAAAACTCTTGCTTAGACTAAGACTTTAGACAAATACACAGACGTGATCTATCGTCATTTCAGATAACACATAATCAAATTCAACTTATCATATATTACCGTGTGCATTTATATAGAACAAGTAAAGTACCATCTTTTTAAGTTTATTCGCTCGCTCTTTTTTAAAAATAATGACAATTAATTTTAAGTACTTGTAGAACAACTATAAAAGCTATAACAAACTTAATAATTATCGGACTTTCGAATAATTTTTATAACATCTATATTGCATCAATTTAAGATTATCTACATACGTATGTTAGTATAATAATACCGTCGATTCAATGCTTTTGTGCTTATTACATTTTTTGCGCACTATGTACACATTTTATACGATAGCAACCATTCAAGTTAAAAAGCTTTTGGAATATCTAGTGGTTTTATGATTCTCTTTCAGCTAAGGCGACTCCTTACTGTTCAGTATATTTTGACTGCATAAATTATAGTATTTTGTTATTATGAACAAAATTTTCCTACTCGATGTATTGTTAAACTTTGTAAATAAGATTTGAAAAATTTAGTACAGATTTTAAATTTGTTATTTTATAGTAATTTTTTATTTTTATGCAGGTATTTATTTTTTATTTTTTTTAACGCTTAAGGTTAACGTAATTCTAATTTATAAAATAATCTATTAAAGATATTTACTGTAATCCATCAAACATTTGACAAATTTTATTTTTCTTTAATGTATGAGTATTATGAAGACAAATTTTTTCAAATAAGGAAGAATTATTTAAAAAATTTAAATAGTATGATTAGTATTTGTTGAAATTTTTTGATCATCATTAAAAATCTCAATCCAAACAATATGAATGAAATGCATCAGAAGCCCTTTTTGCTATTTCTAATAAAATTAAATACCTTTATTTACCGATAAATTATAGTAGCGTTTTGGTTGTGCCGAAAACAAATACACGTTATGCTTTGAAACTTTATATATTATGGTTTCTTTTGAGGAAACATTTTTTTAGCTCAGTTCACGACCTACTATCATGATTAATATCTTTTTAAAATAAAATTTAAACATATACTTTTTCACATAAGTATTGCTTTCCATGCATACGCCTCTTATAGTCTGTCTTACTCTAATATCACGCATGATTGTTATTTTTTTAGTAAAGAGAAAGATTATTTTGAAACAAACTGATTATCGACCAATCAGTTATTAGATGTGTGACAAACGTTTTTTTAAATTTGAACTTGTAATTCCATATGTTTTGTCACATGTAATTACATACGGCAGTACCAACTTAAAACCCATTATGTATTGCCATATGTAATACCATATGTAATGCCATATTGTTTCACTTATTAAATTGCATACAGAATGTCGTTCTATATTTTAAGGTGTGTTTTTTCAATAACTCATTTAAATTGGACTAAAATCGTATACTTTAATAAAATTTCTATAACCTAAAATGTATAAAAAGTGTGACTGAATAGTTAATATCTTAAAAACTAATAGTGGAGCCAAAATTTACGATAAAACAGAAAAACATTTTTTGGGGATGGAAACTAATAGTGGAGTCAAAATTTACGATGAAACAGAAAAACATTTTCGTGGGAGCTGGGAGGGAGGTAAGGGAAAGTCTGGGGGGCGGTGGAAATTGACCTAATTTTTGTGAGAGACAAATTTCACGGTAAAAAGAAACTAATTTTACCTTATTTAGGGGGCGATGATCGGAGTGGGAGGGGGGAGCTAGTACTTACTCTAAAACCTGACAACTATATAATATGGGAAGATCTATACTAGTGGGGCTTCGGCCCCTGCGTGCTCTGCGTGCCAACCCCCTGACTTTATACATGTAAAAAATTAATGTATTTATTCAATCTTGTCTATTCCGCTATGCAGTTGCTATATGTATACAAAACTTAATGGCAGCCCACGCTGTTGAGAAAGTTTTTCGAAGAGTCCCAACACGAGCAATTTCTTATTGGCTTATATTTTAAATTTAATCGTCAGAATTTTTTTACTACTTTACGCAGCCATTGGAAATAAATAGATACCCTAAGCATTAAAAACAAAATATAAAATTGTTTATCTCACTTTAATTAAAAAACTCTGAAATTGGCCGATAAATCTACCTGTTTGATAGACATTAGATATTTAAGAAAAGGTAATTACATTTTACTGTGCATGTATGGTTATACTGTACAAATTATGAACAGCAGATTATATTTACACAGAACAAGACGACTATCACTATTACTTCATCTTTTTTGGAGCTTTCGCTATTTACATACCTTAATTAAATCAGCAAAGAATCTAATATATATTTTACTGTGTAAATGCCCGTGTCAGGTGCGAGCTAAAGCTGCTTTTTAAGCAAGTTGTATATACGAGTACATTAAATCTACAAGCAAAGTCAAACAAAAAAATGGCAGTCTTAGACTGCCACTGAAGTTGCGTTGTGACGCTTTAAGGTGAAGCATGCCTAATGTATTTATTTTTAGTGATTTAACTTTTTTCTATTTGCAATAAATATACAAAGCTATTCTACTTCAAAGTTTTTTGGTCGAAAGATGTGTGGCATTTTGTAAAAGTAAATTTCAGTTAACTTTAGAAAAAACACGAATGCTTTTTGTACGTGTATGAAAGATGCTTATATAGTTAAGGTGTTGATAATAGAATCTGCTGCTGATACATATTTCAATGGGTAGATAATGCTCTACAGTTTTTGACGTGTGTACTCGTAGTTTGGGTTCATAAGCTCGTTGTCCGTACAGCAGAGATCAAAAAGTGAAAAAATATAATTGTGACCGTAGACGGAAAGGACATTTTTCTCTGTTTTTCGCAAATTTTATGCCAAAAACGACTTTGACTGTTGCTCTTAATGAATACAGCAAAATGACACCACTTTTTAAATAAATTTCGAACTGTAGTTTCTTACAATTTATCCCAGTACACGCGTAAGAGCTGGGATCATCTTCGAACAAATAACGGTGGAATAAGCCGCATCGACGTATCTAGAGGCAAAATCAGCCACATCTACATATATTGTGTGCCGGAGAGGTATAACTTGATGCATAAGTGCCTGTTTGAAAAAAAATTTCACCCTGATTACTGCCACTTTCTTCTAGACCGTCTACAAATACACAATTATATAGTTACATCTAAAATAATTATAATAACCCCACTGTTCCAATAACCTAATTATTAAAAACAATATATATTTTTGACAATAATTATTTGTTTCCTTTTCGGTTATTATATTGAAATATATTGGTTTATTTGGTTGAAGTAGCTAGAGATTCATATTTTGGCTTTTCTTTGAAATTATTTTGAAGTAGTAGATAACTTATTTATTAATAAACATTGTAATGAAGCAAGTTAATTTGGTAATTATATTTAAGGTGCGTGTGTTTTAATTCATTTGAATCTAATATTGAGCTAAAGTGTACGGGTCTCCTATCCAATATCTGTTTTATCAGCCGGATTACTGTTGGTAACGTTTTTTATTTTCTGTCACATTGCGGAACATTGTATTAAAACGTATATTTTCTGTTAGACAAATATTGAGCTTACTTGCTCCAAAATATAATTAGTTTTCTCCGTTGTCAAAAGCATGTGCTATCTAGCAAACCTTGTCTATTTACAACATGATCGAAAGTATAGTATGCCCTCACTGTGGGTAGAATACACGAAAATGTATTACTAATCTTATTTTGTTCGAAAAAACATCGTTTTCGATTGGGTGATCTTAGCCTAGTTTGCTCAACTACAGCGTAATCACGGTTTGCATACACCTAGTTTTTTTTGCACCATGTGCATGAATCGGTTGCTCTGCCTGATTTCTGTAATAGGTTGTTATTATCCCATATGCGTTATTTTGAAACCCAACAGACTACTCTATTTACACTATTAATTAAGTTAATCAATGATTTATTTATAATCAGTGTAAGCGGGAGAGTCTATTTGGTTATTTGGTTGTAAGTGTTTAAGTTATATTTTATTTATTATTGAGCTCGAAGGTGCGATTCTCCTGTTATATGTTTCATCAGTCGTATCACTAACGGTCACGTTTTATTATTGTGCGTCTGACTATTTGCCAAATAAAAAGTGCGGGCAAAACAGAAAATACCAGGGGCCTGTGAAGGAGCAGCATCAGCTGCAATTGGTGGCTTTTGGCAATGTTCGACGATGTTAGAGTGCTTTGGTGAGAGGATTCATCCGTCATCGGAATAATTCGTCTCTTTATGGTACAGATCGGCGAGAGAATGTCTTTCGGGTGGCTTCGACCATCGTCAGAGGATCTATGAAAATAAGCAACGGGTAAAAAGTTTATATTGTTTAGTAAGTAAGGGATAACCCAACAATAATGGGAGGCGTGGGGGGGCCCGAGGGGTGCATCATGATTTAAAATGATGAAATCAGAGGTATTTTTTTTCTAAATCAAATATCTTGATATAGATAAGAGGTAGACAGGCGTTTTTTCTAATTTGTAACTGATCAAATCACGAATTTAGGAACACTCTAGCCGAAGTATAACAATGAAAACCTAACCCACAAATATAGTAGATTTTCTCTCAAGGAGGGGAACCGGAACTTCCGCAGGAACGTGATATGACGCTTCGAGGCGAAGCCGAGAGGGCGTCACAGTCACGTTCGTGATGACGCTCCGTTCTCCCTCCATATGGGAAATAGTGTTTTTTTTTCATCCTTTGGGTTGAAGTTTGTAGTTCCGCTGTTCCGCGAAGGTGTGGATAAAAGTACTTCTTCTAGCCTAACCTAACGGTGGAACTGGAAACTTTTTTTTTTTTTTTTTTTTTTTTTTTTTTTTTTTTTTTTTTTTTTTTTTTTTTTTTTTTTTTTTTTTTTTTTTCTTTCTTTTTTTTTTTA
>JAPYYV010012330.1:0-10361 GCA_030522625.1 Copidosoma aretas | reverse complement strand
AACAATAATCATTACTAAATTGTAACACAAGCGCATAAAACCAAATAAGCATATACTGCCTCTCGTTTTTTGAATGAAACAATAATAAATAATAAATTACAATACGAGCGCACAAAATCTAATGACCCCATACTGCTCTGTGCTTTCCAAATGAGACAATAATTATAAATAAACTATAACACAAGCGCATAAAACCCAATGGCCCTATACTTCCTCATGCTATTTTCAAAAGAAATTATCATTAATAAACTACTATATGTATACTTCGCAAAAACTGAAAATCTCGCACGCGTAACTGCGTGAGTAACACAAGATCTTGAATACTGGTCTTGGTCTTGTTACGTTCATCTTGGTCTTGTCATGAATGTTGTCTCCTACATCTTGTCTCGATCTTGGTCTTGGTTTTCAAGACAAGACGAGACCAAGACCGAGATTGTCTTGAGTCTTGTAGAAGCCCTAGTTGGGTGTTCAAACAAAAAGTGCAAAAGTTATTTGAAGCTTAATTTGAGTAATGCTATTGTTAAGAACGTTCCAAAGCACAATCATGATCCAGTACCGCAAGCTATCGTCAATCGTAGAAAAATAAGTAAACCTCGAAGCGGAGAGCAACTGATGATGTTCTAACTCGTCCATCTAAATTAATACGCAGTGATCCTATCTTAACAATAATGTCACGTAACTGAAGCCTTTTATTCGTGATGTGATTGGTTTGGATGAATCATGTAGTTTTTAAAGCGGAAAAATTAAAAAATGAGATTTTGAGAAATTAAAAAAAAATAAATTTAATTTGTGGGCTACAAACTTACATGAAAAGATATGCTTTAAAAAGTTGATTTATCAATTTTTTCGAAAAATTATAAAATAAAATAAGATTTGATGAAAGTTTGGGAGTTGGCGCTCACAGCGCACAGGGGGCAAAGCCCCTAATTTAGTCAAAAATCATAACAAAATATGTACCATGACCATTAGTTGGTGATGCATACTGGTGAGATGAAGTAATTCAAAAACAGCCATAATGACCCAGCCCCAATTCGACACACATTACAAAAGGAGAAAACTGCTTAGCCCTAATTCAACACTGATTAAAGAAGGAGATAACTGTTTAGCCCCAATTCTACACTGACTAGGAAAAAGAGATAATTGATCAGCCCCAATTCGACACTGGTCAAAAAAAGTACTTAAAATCTAATGAACGTTTTTTTTCTGTTAAGGTAGTTTGATTATTGTACAGTATCACAAAAATAGAAAAAAAAAAGAAAAAAAATACAATTTATTATTTTACTTCTATTGCAACTTACAAGAACATAGCATAACGTTATGAAACATAAAATTACTGTATACTCTTGCAGAATATTGGAAAGTGCCTAGATTATTTTTTATTATTTCATATATGTTTAACGCTCGAAGAAAATGAACCTTAATTGACAAGAGTAAAAAGTATCCACACGAATCACTGTGTTTATTTTAACAAAAAGCGAACTCTCTGAAAAGTTCCTAGAAACTTACAGATGTATATTAGTCTAGACCATTATAGGCACACTCATACAATATAAAGTTCACATGAATTCAAACTTCGGTAGTTCTCATAAAGTTAATCCAAACTTTTAATTTTTTGCGCAGGGTGATTTTGAGCTAATTTTTCGTCAACTGTAGGTATAATATGTGATGATTTGCTAATTACACGGCACCCGTTTGGTGATTGTTTGACTAAGAAGTAAGAAGTAACAGATTAACTTAAATCCTCAACCAATTAATCCTCCAACTGAAAAATCATGAATCTCCCACCCGTAAACAAAACTTTGCAAGCTGCACGAGAACTTTAAAAAGTAAATCACGCAACACTAGTCTCTCAAAACAAACTTCCTCTTCCTCTACGTGCGTCAAAAAAGTGCACTGAACCATTTCCCCATTCCTCTCTCTCTCTGTCTTTCTGCACGCACAACCGCACCGTATTCCCAAGGACGCAGAGCCGCTCCTCGTCTGCTCCGCGACGACGTTTACCAAATTGCCGTTCAAACTTGGAGCAAGGCGCTCGCTAACAACTACTTACACACTCGCGCGCGCTCGCGTAATTTGGCGAGCGGCAATTTCCACGCGATAATTGATCCGGTTAGTGCCCTGTGCTTCCCCGCGGTGCCGGTCGTTCGTTTCGTTTCCACGCGCGCGACTTGTAAGACAAACAGGCTGACGTGCCATGGATGCGGAGGGACGAGTTAGTGTGTCGCTGCGGAGATAAAAAAGGGGAAAGCAGAGCCGAAGTGAGAAAATCAACGGGGGGTATTTGTGTTGAGAAAGTATAGGTGGGAATCCGAGTTCGCGAGCATAAGGAAAGCGTGGGTTCTGGGTAAACAAGATTGTAGATCGCCCTAACGCACTTTTCTTTTTGTTAAAAAGAGTTAGTGCTCGGGTAGATTACGTTCCTCGGTGCATTTATATTTTTCTTTCACTTTGGAATACAAAAAAAGTCCTTATTGATTTCTCTGAGTAAAAAAGGGTGAGTAGGTTTTTCCCGTCTGCCCGCCGTTGATGCCAAACTTTTAGTTACTCAGGTAGGTTACTTTAATAAGAATTTATTGATTAAATTTATATTCTTGAAAAATGACAAGTAATGCAAACACTCTCGTAATATTATCGAATGTGAGTCTCTCGATTCAGTTGGTACAAGATATTCGATTCTAATAAAGATATCTGTTATAGTATACAACGTTTGAGGAGTAGTAGTAAAATAAATTTATTGGCTTTAAGTAAAAATTATGTAGCCATGAGACAGCATGGAGATTTATACATTAAACGTTTAAGGAGCTATTCCTTCGAGATATACGCCATCTAGCGATATTTTCATAAACGTTGCTCTTTGATAGAGCCAAATTAGTATGTGTGTGTGTCGAAAGCACATTTAACCTTTATTTTTCGTCGTTTTTCGTTTTATAACTCAAATTTCTTATAAATTACTTGTTAAAGAACGTTGGAAAACGTTGTTTTACGAACTCTTTATCGTTTAAAAAAAAGTTGCAATAACGTTTTAATAAGGTGAAACATGTCAACTTCTTTTTTGTCACTACAAATCGTTTAGTTCTGGATTCCTTACGCGTTTATTTTGATGGATGTGTACAGTGGGGCAATGAGGTATTACCATCTGGATGACAAGATCCAAAGTGGGGGACTTGACTGTTTCATTGTAATTTTCAACGGTGATAATATAATATTCAATGAATTTGAAATGTAAAATAAAGTCCTACAACACAGTTTAATCCCTTATCGAAGATTTTGTCATCCAGTAAGCATAACGCCAAATTAGCATGCCATTTTGATACACATGAAGGCGCAAGAAATCCAGATGTAACTCGTAGTAAAAAACAGCAGCGGACACGTTCGATGTATCCGAAACATTTTACAACTTAATTACATACTTTGTTAATATTTTTACCACAGTATGTTTTAAACGTTTTTCAATATTGCGTTGTTTCACTATGAGAGATGTCACTCATTACTCTTCCCCTGAACCTACGAAAATTCACCCTAACTCTTCTTCTTCTCCCAACCGTCAATCTCCCCTTCGCACACCCAAACAAACTAATCACCTCGAAATCATTAGCCCAATTTCCTCCTCTACCGAGCCACACCACCCCGCGTACACGTGTACGACACTCGCATCAATCTCAAAACCGCTTTCCCCGGGGACCGGTGGACACATTAATAACCTTCGAAATTCATTTCCATAAACGTCCGTCAGTCCTGCCGAGCGCCAACTTCTGTCCGGCTCTACCGGAGCGCTGGGCACACCATTCGTTTCAGCCCCCCCCCCCCTCCCCCCTCCTCCCCAGACTTCCAGCAACGATCCGAGCGAGGAGGAAGAAACACCGAAGAAAAACAAAGATTAGAAGGAAAAAACAATCCGAGTCCTCCGATTCTCGGGATACCTTATCGCTCGCGCAGCGTCTTGTACCCCTTTTTCCAGACGGGGCGCGCATGCAAGTTGCACACCGTATACGGGGCCCTCGAGCGCCGCGCTTCTCTGAGATTGGATTTTAATTCAATATTTCACGCGACCCGGGACGCGGACACCGGGGCCTCTGCACCTTGTTCCAGTTTGTACATGTGCACGGGCTGACCCGCTTACGTCCGATTTCGATGTTTTTTGCATTCGGGGTGCGCGGGGTTTGGGAGCAGTGGGTTTTGTCATTTTCGTTGGGTTTCGTTATTGTTCGTGGGTCGATGTGCTTTGATGGATGGGCGAATTTTGCTGGTGTAAACACGTGGGAGTGGTAAAGATGGGCGAAGAAGAGTTAAGGAGAACCAGATGCAGTACTTGATTCCGTTCGCGTGGCGATCGGAATAATTAATTTCAATCGAGCGGAGTGCCACGCTGTGGGCCTCTTACGGAGGCTGAATACTACAAAAGTAGAGCTTTGTTTTGTCGTACTGGATTTTTTTTATCCTTGTACACTGGATTCTTGTAAGACATTGGCTCGTACAAAAAAGTGAGATTGGTTTCTATTGTACTCTGCGTCATTATTCTAATAATTTGTGCTCAAGTCGTTTTAGAAATTCTTCAACTGTTGTGGCAACTAGTAGACTGCCAGTGCTCGATCAAGTTTTTCCGACTAAATCCTTTTTTTGCCAATAAAAATCTTTATGAGCATAAAATACTTTACGTGATATCCTTGATAATGTCCAGATTAGAAGTAATGACAGCAGAATACGGATATAAGAGAGTATAATAAGATCTCATATCATATGAGAATGTAATATTTTTTAAGTATTTATGTTAATTGAACAATATTGTACTGTATTGGATAATTATTATATTATCTTGCATATTCGGATACTGCAAAGTTGTCGAAAAATTGATAGCCAGATTTACCCTTGATAGTCGATAGCCTGACAGCTTTTAATACATTGAAAATATTTCATGTATTTATCATCGCTGTTTGTAATGAGGTGCGACTTTCAAAAATATCAAATCACAAGTATACCGGATAGAATGAGTGTATATTCGTGTTGAAACCATGTAGGATTCCGTTGTTGTGTGCATGAGTCGCTGTAAAAATAATAAATATACAAGAGAACGAGTCTAAGTATCCTCTGGTTAGTCCAGACGACTTTTTTATGACTGAATGTAAACGAATAAGTTTTTGATTTTTACATACGAATCTTAGTGCGTTCGATGCTTTCCTTCTACGCTCTAGCTCTCGTGAGCTATAACTAGATTGTTCACCTTAAAATAATTTTTTTTTTAATACTTCATAGAACGAGAAAATATTCCTCGTCATGTATATATAGATAGCGATTGAACTAAATCCTCAAAGTATGTCGTATGAAAATAAAAATGACATATTATAAAAATTTTATCCCCCGGAAATGCTTATACTTTTAACGACCGCTCGATGGAATGAAACAAAAATAGATGAAAAAAGGCATCTCTCCGGTATCGATCCCCTAAGTATATTTATCCCCGCGAAATCGTAACGAAAGGATTCGCATTTAATCAAGTTAACAGTCCGAGCTCGTACTGTACACACACACACACACCCACACACACACAGTCACACACGCGTCGCACATACTATCGGAGCCGAGATTTACTCGTCTCTAAGTAAAGTGACACGGGGAGGCTCTTCCGCTCTCTCGCTCTACCCCGTTCCGCTGATCTGTTCGACGTTACCTCGCACACGCTTTTCGCGACTGCTCTAAGCAGCAGACGTCACACGGAGAGCCGGGCAGAGAGAGAGAGAGACTCGACAAACCTGTGTGCAGCTCGATTTACATCTCCCCGATCGGCTACTGCTTCTCTTGCCATTGCACTCACATATACATCTGAATATCCGCTCTCGCCTCTCCGCCTCCTCCCACTCCCCCTCCTCCAACCTGGTTTTTTTTTGTTCTCTATCCATCGCGCTGCCTGGGCCTTATTTCTTTCTTTTCGTACGCGACGAGTATTCCGACGGGACACGTGCGCGCGAGATCTAGTTTAAGGTATATCTTGTACGCAGAGCTTGCGTGGTGAGTCTCAAATTTTTTCGGGATTCATTTCGTAATAAATAAATCACTAGTGGGATCGTTTTAAATTTTATTGGTAAATGTAAATCTCATTAGTCGAGGGGATTGGAATGTATATGTTTTACGATTCAATGTATTTACGTAGGAGTATAAAATGTGTACCTGTAATGCTGAGAAAAAAATAATTTATTCATCATGACTGTCATCATTTTATTCTTTTACCGAGATTACGATAATTATTTACAAAGAAATCCACTGAAAATCAGAATTTTAAAAGGTCAAAAACAAATACATGTTTCTTGCTGGCATGATTCTTAATAATGACTTTTTCTACTATTAGGATAATATTGATTGTAAGTATGGGAAAACTCACAAACCTGTGAGAAAATTTTGGCGAAGGAACACACACGTACGAGAGAGCAGAAGAATGAGGTGTAACTTATCAAATAAAGTCAAGACAGATTTATTGGCAAGAAAAGTAAAGTGGACAAGATTAGAAATGATAGTGAAGAAGAGAACGTCAAATACTTTAAAAGTTTATAATAATAGAAAGGTAAACTAGGTAAAGCTACTTTTTGAGATTAAGAGTGAGAAAGTTAATACGAAGTCATGATGAACACGAGGAGCGGAGGAAAAACACTTGGAAATTACGGTTTCGAGACAGGTTATGGTAAGAAGAGCTTGGAAAAGCAGATTGCACGGCTGAAAGATGAAATGAAAAGAAAGATATATAAAATAGAGTCAGAAACTAGAAAGAAAATGGAGGAGCTTAAAAAAGGCAGAAGGTGCAAGAGTGAGAGAGAGAGAGAGAGAGAGAGAGAGACGAAAGACAGGACGAACAGAGAAAAAAATAGACGGAAGAGAAAACCCGATTAATTGAGAGAATGGAAAAACTCGAAAACTAAGCAGAGAGGAAAAAGGGAGTGACTAAATTCAAAAAGTTCAGTTATGATAATCTATTTTCGGAAAAAGCTGGAATGAAAATAGGGCGTTTTTACCATTATTCGAAAATTTGTGAAATTTTATGCAACGCTTTTACAAACTGTGTTAAGTTGATCACAACTGTTCTGATACAGTTGAAAAATATTTCAAATGGAAGAAAAATTACATAACAAACGACCCCTTTTTTCATTTTTTTTATCGTTTCCAAACGAATTTTTGCTTGTAAAAGCAAATTTCAGGGTTTTTTATGCTTTAAGTTTCACAAAATAAGTATTACCCTATTGTGTGTTTTGTACAAAAAAATTAGGAGTCGAATTTTTAATCCGAATCGCAACGATGTACTTTTGTGCAATTTTCAACATTTTCGGTCATCAGGCAGGCCATTTCCATCCAGTTTAGTATCTGTAAAATGTAATTGCGAAGATTTTTACACCTTAAAAAGGTTTTGTATTATAGATTATTGTACTATCCATGCTTTATGAAAAATTAGCGGTAGAATTCATCTAATTAATTATGTAGGGGCATTTTGGCCATTTTTTTCATTTTTTTTTTTTTTTTTTTTTTTACTATTTTCTAACTGATTTTTGCTTATAAAAGTAATTTAAAAAATTTTTTGTGTTTCCATTTTTTTTAAAATACATATTACTTAATTGTGCATGTTGTACTAAAAAATAAGGGGTCGGTTTTCAAACCTGAATTTCAAGGATGCGTTTTTGTGCGATTTTCTGCTATCAGGCCATTTTTATCTGTAAAATATAATTGCATCCATTTTTTTTACCTACAAACAGATCAGTATTGTAGGTATTATTGATATGTATGATAAATGTAACAATTAGCGCTCGAATTCATGTATTAAATTATGTACAGCCATTTTAGCCCGTTTTTCCTTTTTTTTTTTTTTGCCATTTTCAAACGTATTTTTGCTTGTAGATACAAATTGCAGATTTTCTGTGCTTTAAACTTCCAGATTAGGTATTACCTAGTTGTGTATAAATAATAAAAAATTTGGAGTCTAATTTTAAACCTAAATTTAAAGGATGCGTTTTTGTGCGATTTTCTGCTATCAGACAGGCCATTTTTATCTGTAAAATATAATTGCACCAATTTTTTTACTTACAAATAGATTAGAATAGTACGTATTATTAATATGTATGATACATGTAAGGATTAGTGCTCGAATTTACGTAATAAATCATGCAGAGCCATTTTTGCCCCTTTTTTCTATTTTTTGTGCCATTTTCAAACGGATTTGTTCTTGTAAAAACGAAATGCATGGTTTTTGTGTTTCAAACTTTAACGAATTGAGAGTTGCTCTAATGTGTGTATTATATTAAGAGATTAGGGGTTATATTCCAAACCCGCATCGCAAACGATGAAGTTTTGTGTGATTTTTAATACTTTCGGCCATCAGACAGGCGATTTCCATCAAGTTTTTTTATCTGTAAAATATAATTGCAAAAATTTATTTACTTACAAATGGTTTTTATCATGGGTTATAGTGCTATTTATGATATATATGCATGAATCAGCGGTCGAATCCATGTAATTAATTATGTAGAGGGATTTTGGTGATTTAAACAATTTTTTTTGCCATTTTTCAATGGATATTTGCTCATAAAATAAATTTCAGGGTTTTTTTTCCCTCAAAGTTTTCCTGGTGTTACGTAATAAAGTTTGCAATGACATTAAATACGGGAGGTCGAGTATCATGTCTAAAAATTCGGGAATCATCCATGTGATAGATAAGGTAGTGGTAGATTTCGAAATTTTTTCGATTTCCTTATTTTTTTGGCCATTTGTACACTTTATATGCATACATAGTTACATTTTCTACTATGTAAGGTTGTTCAAGACTGTATTAAATTTTTTTTTTTTTAATTTTAAATCGTAAATTTCGTTCTAAAGGAAACTTTGGTACTACAGGCAGATGTAATCATGCAAAAAGTCAGAAAAGTCCTTATTCAGAGTTGATTTCACATAATAAATTTTTTATTTTGAGCAGTTAAAATGCCAATTTTTTCATGTACTCCGTCATATCTATGAACATTTCTGGTAATTCCATAAATAAATGAAAAACTTTGCTCACATTATTTTAATGGAAGTCAAAAGATATTATTTAATTATTAGAAATATTAAATTCCGATTAAATCAGCGGGAAGCAGCTGAAGCTCCCACGATTTTATTATTTAACCATTTATTCACGAAGTACAGGAAGGACTCATAAAAAAACTAACTACCAAGGCTAAGCACGTATAGCTTCCATATAAAATATGACGACGTAAAATAAATCAGAGTTCTCTCTTTGAAGCCTGGAAAGAGCGTGAATCGACAATATTCCAATCTTTTTTTCTTATTCAAGCACTTACAAATTAACTTTTTTCGGAGAGTACGAAAATTTTTTTAAAGTGTGATGTAGGTACGGCCTTGCCGCAGCGGAGCCCCCTTAAAAGAGAGCACTCAACACTTAAGCAGCTGTGAGAACCACACCCCTGACCCTTACACTCTCACGCTAAAAAATCACTCCCCAGTCGCGTCATCTCACAACAGCCGCGTCATACGCGTCGAGGGGATGCTGGTAATATCATCGCGGCGTCTCCCCCTCGCACGCAGAAAAGCTCCTGGAAAACCGTGGAACTTCCCGATGTTCTTTCCACTACTGCTGGACGCAGTGTTGTTTGTGCACACCCATCGTCTCCTTTCATTCGATTTCCGCTCTCGGACCGGCCGGACGGCAATTCGAGCGTTCCAGCTATATACACGACGCGGCCGCAGCCTTAATTCCGACGGAGCGCGCGAGGTATGAGTGTCACGCCCGCGATCGCTCGTGACGTTTTGTTGTTGCGTTTTGTCGGCGCGACGGATGAGGATGGGAGTGGCCGGCGGTCGGTTGATTGGGTTATTGTCTCGATCGGGTCGGTGTATGGAAATTGGTCCGTTTTTGGATGCGCGGGTGCGTTGATGAGAGCGGCATGGCGCTGACGGTGCTGATTTCGTGCGTGACTCGAGAATTTTGAGGGAGGGGGTGGAGAGTTTCGGTTTGTTTGGAGGGATGGAGATGGCCAGCGTAATACTCGAGTTAGTGAAAATAGATAGAAATCAAAAAAGTCCTTTTCAATTTTTGTTACATGCCAACAGAAACAAAATTCATGTATTGTTTGGTATTTAATATTTATTAAAATGGAGCTCTGTCAACGTGCTTTCAGTTTTAAATTAATCGAACGCAATTCTTGGAAATAGTATATTACGATACAAGGCCAGAACGTTGGATTTTCTGGCGTGCGTGGTGTAAGTCCGAGGCGAAGCCGAGGACATTACACCAAGCACGCAAGGATATCCAACGTTCTGGACGTGTATCGTATACTATTTTTCTTGATCTTCCCCGAAAGTACGTTCAAAACAATAAATAATTAACGTTATTC
>JAPYYV010012329.1:0-16123 GCA_030522625.1 Copidosoma aretas | reverse complement strand
ACATATATATATATATATATATATATATATATATATATGTGTGTGTGTGTGTGTGTGTGTGTGTGTGTGTGTGTGTGTGCGCGTGTGTGTGTGTGGCGCTCCAGGCATCTTCTTCTTGTCTAACGCACGCATCGAAAGCAGCAGCTGGTCCTCCGCCAAGTTTTCTTGACTTCAGGACCAAACAGTGCTACCATCTTCAGGCCGCTCGTCGTCCCGCTCTTCCCGTCCCTGGGAAATAGTCCACGCAATGTGGCATGCCACCGACAGCGGCTCTCTCTTACTCTGACGCTGGCTCTAGCCTTGACAGCACGTGCTACGTCCCTTGACCCGCGCACAATTGCTCTAACTATTCTTACCCTCGGCTTGTATCAATAAAGTTTGTAATAAATACCAGGTCGTGCTTATTGCGTTCACCCTGCCCTTTGTCCAGTCGGCTTCCCGAGGCTCGTTAAAGCCTGTCGTTGTTATCTTAAAGTGGTGACCCCGATCCAAGTGACTTTGACGTTTTTTCTCCTTCATTTTTTTTTGTGGTGCAACGACTGCTGCAAAGACTTTGACATTCAGGCCCACAAGAGACTTACAGGGCCGGCAGTTGTAACAAGTGCCCGCGATTTTGTGATTGCGCTCGACAATCTGCCACCCGAAGCCTCGCTCGCGCCCACGACATTTTTCTTCGCCACTCTCGTTTCCGATAAAAGAGAATTGCAACGTGATGGCGGCGGTTTTGCGTAACAGGAGCCTCTAAACTCTTGCTTTTCCGCAAGTGCACACGCGTGCTGACGTACTTTCGATTGGCTATGACTTTTTTCGACTGACTGAGAATTTTCTTCTTTCTTCAGCCTCGTGTGTCTCCCGCACCCGTGTCGTACAATGCTGGCAGGAGGGTGCTCATCGCCGGGTCGGCCGTTTGAAGGTTAAAAACCCCAATATGATCAGGCTAAATCCAACAGCTAACCGTGATGGTGGCGGCCACAGCGTGGCGGCGTTAACAATCGCGACACCATGAACCTAGCTCCCATGGTCGAAACAGTAACCAACTGTCACCTACTGGGCTTTTAGGAAACCAACCCACAGCTGTGGCTTACTAACGTGAAGGCCACTTTTAGCGTCAACCAGATCCAAGCTGACACCAGCATATACAACCTGGTCGTTGTCACCCTAGAATCGGACATTGTCCAGGAAGTATCCGACATTCTCCTGAACCCACCAGAGACCGGTAAATATCTTCACTTGAAGCAGGCTATAATCTATCACCTTACAGACTCTACAGACCAGCGGCTGCACAGACTTCTTAACGAATTTGAGCTGGGTGACTGGAAACCTACCTAGCTCCTGCGCCAAATAAGGTCTTTGGCCGGAGCGGCAATAGGCGACGACGTCCTTCGCATCAAGTGGCTAGACGCTTTGCCCGCCAACGTTAGAAGGCTGCTTAAGGTCCTCAGGGCCACCAATCTCGACAAGTTGGCCACCTTGGCTGACGAACTGGTCCTAGGCAGACCTTACGTCGCAGCTACCAGCATAGCAGCTATGGGCCTTAGCTTAGCCACCACAGCGGCCGTCCAGTGGAGAGCACAGCCACCATCGTAATCATCGGTCCCTTCTGCCACCTTTGACGTGCTGGCCCAGGAGATGTCGGCGTGTAACAGTGGCACAGCTGGCCTCGCTTACAAGGCAGTCTCTCCAGTCCTCTTGAGTTACTTAACAGGAGCGACGCTTGCGCTCACGCTCCAGGTCACTCAGAACAGCACTGGACCGCTCTGTCGTCCCAGAGCACCTCTTAGAATGGTGCTGGCTACACCGCTCGCGCTGCCACAGCTCGCAGGCTAGGAGCTGTAAGGAGCCCTGCACATTTACGTTTTAATTCCAGGGAAACCAGTAACGTCACCTCCTAGACAGGCGGTAGAGGACGACACTCCCCCTAGGGAAAACCGCCTACGCATCACCGAACGGTACTCCAAGTACAGTTTCCTCATCGATTCAGGCTCAGTCATCTTGCTGCTGCCCAAGTCCTTTATCAAGCGAAGGCCATCGCAGCAGGCTCTCACTCCTTCAGCTGCCAACGCATCGTCGATCGCCTAGTATGGCACTGACCATGTAGAGCACAACCTGCGTCCACGCCGGGCCTTTAAGTGGGCGTTTATCGTCGCCGATATCCAGACGGCCATCATCGGAGTGGACTTTATCTCGCACTACCGCCTCCTTGTCGATCTCCGAGGACGGCAGCTGATCGACGGCACGACTGGCCTTTCGTCCAAGGGCTCCATGGCCATGGTGATAATCCACAGCGTCTTGGTCATCGACCTGGTCGATGCCCCCCTGGGGGACCTGGGACAACCGTATCTCAGATTGTTTCAGGAATACACTGACCTATCCCACGACAACGGCTTTACGGCCGTGCTACCTGATCTGCCAGTACAACATCAAGTACATACCATGAGCCCTCCAGTCTTGGAGCGCCTGTAGAGGCTTGTCGGTACACAGCTCTCCACAGCAAAAAAAAATTCAGACACCTCATGGTCCAAGGCATCGTCCGTCAATCGTCCAGCCAGTGAGCAAGCCCGCTATATTTAGTGCCAAATTCCGACGGCTCATGGTGCGTGACAGGGGACTACAGGTGTCTAAACGCCTGCACGATACCTGACCGCTATCCTCTTTCTATTGTGGAGGACCTACTTCTGGAGGCAAAAAAAAATGTCTTTTCGGTAGAAGGCCTTCTACCAGATCCATATCGCCAAGAAGGACGCCCCAAAGACAGCCGTCACGAAACTGTTTGGCTTGTTCAAGCTCACGCGGTCCGCTCAGGGCCAGCAACACACGGCTCAGTCCTTGCAGCGTACCATGGACCATCCTCTTCGGGACCTGCAGTTTGCGAAGGCTTACCTGGACGACATCATCCTCGCATCCTTTGACCATAAAGAGCATCTCTACCATCTAAGACAGCTCTTTGGAATCTTGTGCAAGGCCAAGCTTCGCATCAGTCCGGAGAAATGCACCCTAAGGCAAGGAGCAGGTGGTATACCTGGACTAATCCATCTCAGCAGACGGCCTTAAACCTCCGCCACACAAGGTTGCGGCCATCACCGTCTACCCACATCCGCGGACCTCTACAGAGCTTCGCCAATAGCTAGGTCTGCTCAACTACTCTACCAGAGGTGCATACCTACGGCAGCTGACATCGTAGCCCCGCCGAATGGCCTCGTTCAAGGCCTTCCTTCTGGTAAGAAGAACGCCGAGATCCAGTAGTCCCCAGATGCGGACGCCACCTGTGAGCGCAGGAAGCTCGCCATTTCGAAAGCGGCCACAACAACCTTCCTGGAGGCCGATGCTCCACTGACTTGAAGGACAGATGCTTTAGACTCTGCCATCGGTGCTGCTCTTGAGCAGCAAGACACCCGCGGTACCTAGATACCGTGAGCTCTCTTCCCTAGAAAGCTAACTGACATAGAGAAGGACTATACGGCATACGACAAGGAGCTCCTTGCCATATACGCCGCTGTCCACTACTTCCAGCGAATCGTCGAGGGAAGGAGTTTCGTCATCCACACTGACCACAAGTCCCTCGTCTATGCTGCTACTCAGCGCTTGGACAAGGCTACCCCTGGGCAGGTCCGCCACCTAGATTTTATCCTGCAACTCAACACCAAGATAGTGCATGTCAAGAGAAAGGACGAGGTCTTCGCAAACGCTTTCTCCAATATCGCCACCGATTCGATGATTTCTGTTCGTAGCCCAGAGGTAATCGCTGCTGCTTAGGTCCAGGATGAGGAGCTGCCACACATCCCGTCTGACGCCGGCTCGGTCCTCTGGCCCCCCTCCATCGAAGGCGTTACCATCCTGGCATTCTGACCGTACCTACACTCAAGTCTGCGGCGCACAGCCTTCGAAGAGCTACTCAATCTAGCACACCAAAGTGCCAAAGCAACTGTACGCCTCATGGCTTTGAAGCTCGCCTGGCCCGGAATGTGCAAGCAGGACGGTCATTAGGCCAGCTTCTGCGAGCCCTGCCAGCACTTTAGGGTCTACCGGCACAACTACGCTGCTCTTGGCAACTTTGACGTGCCCAAGAGCCGATTTGATCATATCCACATGGGTCTGATCAAGATGCCGCTCTGCCAAGGGTTCCAGTACTGCCTCACGATCATCGGCAAGTTAACAAGGTCGCCCGAAGCCGTGCCTATACCAGATCAACTACCGTCGCAAAGGCCCTAGTGAACGGCTTGATCAGCCACTATGGCACCTCGCTGACAATCACTTCGGACCAGGGCGTCAGTTCCAATCAGCCCTGTTCTTCCAGCTGACCAAACTTCCTGAGGCCTCCAGGATTCGAACAACACCTTACCATCCCTTATCGAATAAGATGGTCGAGCGCCCTCACCGCACCCTAAATGCGGCCCTCATGTGACACCCAATGACGCCATGGCCCGACTGGCTCCCACTGGTCCCTCTCGGCCTCCGCACGCCGTACCTACAAGCCTCTACAGCTTAAATGCTGTACGGCACGGCTCTCAGGGTCCCCGGACATTTCTTAGTCACCTCAAGCCATCCAAGAGCATGCCTTTCTTCTTTTGCAGAGTGACTCTGCCACACTGCGCAGAGTATTAATGCGGTCCCAGCGTCAAGGCACATTCCGGCGAAAACGCCTATCTTTATTAAGACTCTACGGATGTAAGCCCACTTCTTTAAAAGGGTAGATTCTATCCGGAAGCCCCTATAACAACCCTACACAGGCTTGGTTCGAATTCTCCACCAGACAACCGGACGTTCGTCGTTGAAATCAACGGACGGTCACAGACGTTCTCAGCAGACGCTCTAAAGCCGGCACATCTGGTGACGAACGGAGACCTGTGAATCGACACATCAACCACGCCGTCTTTGACGGCCGCACCTTCGCCTCCGCCGCTTTCGACGGCCGCACCTATGCCACCGCGATCTCCAACGACCACACCAGCGCCTATACTGTCGCTAATAACAGATCCAGCCTCCTTGCTGCCTGAGAAGACCAAGAAGGTTTCATTTTTGCTCCGTCCACCCCCTGCAAACGTCACTGGCGGAGGAGTAGTTGTGACCTCCCAGGCGTCTTCTTACCGTCCAACGTACCATCAAAAGCAGCAGCTGGTCCCCCACCAAGTTTTCTCGACTTAAGGACCAAGCAGTGCTGCCATCTCCGAGCCGCTCGTTGTCCTGCTGTTCCCGTCCCTGGGAACGACTACCTTATGTGACGCACCACCTGCAGTGAATCATTCTTACCCTGACGCTTGCTCTTGACAGGACAGTACACGCTACGTCACGCGACCAGCGTACGATCGCTCTTACCATTCTTACCTTTGGCTTGTATCAATAAATATTGTAATAGATACCCGGCATGCTTATTGCGTTCACCCTGCCCTTTATCAAGTAGGCTTTCCGAGGCTCGGTAAAGCCTGTCGTTGTTATCCGGAATATATATATAAGCTGGACTGTTTAATGTAAAGTGCGCAGACCCTGAAGAGAGACCTTAATGCTCGCGGCTACTTACACGGATTCGCGCTGTCCCTGCCAAGTTGATGATATCATGCTATTGTGTGGACCCTAAAGAGAGGCCCTTGCTTTTAGTTATACTTTACTCTTTGTTCGAGGATATTCACTATATGCAGTACCCTATTTCACCCCCCAGATGACGCCACAGTTTAGAGATTCTAAGATAATAGAACGTTGGCGGGGAGTTTAGGACTGTCCCACTTAACGTCTCTCTCTCTCTCTCTCTCTCGTCTTTATTCTTATTTTGGCGTCCAGCGGGGTTGCACGTGTTCAGAGATGGATAAGAAAAGCTGAGAAAAAGCCCTTAGTAGAATTGCAAAGGCTAAAATAGAACTTTCAAGGCTGGCACAGGAACGGAACGAGGAGGACAGAGAAAGTGAACATCGCTCATTTCTGGACTGCACCACGTTTCTAACGCGTTGGTCGAATGTCTTGAGTCCCGCCCTTTTTATTTCATAAAATCAGCCTTAGCAGATAGAAAACCACGTCATGTGCAGCATACGTTTGCCTTTAACCATCAGCCATAATCTCAATCATACTTCGGACTGCACCACATTTAAAACGCGTTTTGTCAATGGTGTCTATTGTCCTGTCTTTCTGCCTCTGCAGATTAAGTGTCTACTTTAAGAATAGCAGTGGGTACACATAGTGACTGGACTTCGTCTGTTATCTTACAGGGCTGCGGAAAAAGACTTCTGAGGATGGGAGTCTAGAGGAGGATGAGGCACAAATGGATGAAACGTCTTAACTGTTTGGTGATGATACAACTCAAGTTAAAGACAGAGAACTGGATTTGGACATTGAGCCGGTAAACAGACTAGAATTTTGGACTAAGTCTGGCCTTCCTAGTTCTAAGAAAGAAGAGGTCTTGTAGCAGATTCCCCTGATAAGTGATATCGACCTAGAGCATCCATAGCTTCATGAGGAAATAGTCTCGGACTTGCTATCAAGACATTTGAAAAGGAGCTTAGCCAAAGACAATCACGATATATGTAAGCAAAAGCTAGCGGGAGCAGCGCTCTTATCTGTGGCCACAGCCTTGACTCGGATCATGCGTAAGAATGACACCTTCTCCAGAGAGAAGTCTACTGCTTACTGGCATAGCTCATTCAATAGTGCCAATGGCAGAGCTGTTTTTCTAGTTAGGTGAATCAAGAAAGATCTGTATAGTAGGCCATTATGAAGAAAAAAATCAAAAAGCACTTTAGACCACCAAATCGACTACACTTCTTTTTGGTGGCAACCTAAAATCAGTGATTAAGAACGCCGAAGCCATAGACAACGTAACAAGGGAGTTACAACATAGACCTAGATCACCTTTTAAGCAGTCGGACCAGAGCCAGCGGCCTTGGCTGAACACATTGGGCAGAGACAGAGGAGAAATTAGAAGAAATAGTACGTAAAAACAAGGCGCATTAAGGTCGCGACAACGCAGTCCAAGTCCCACCTACAGACGTTACCCAGAAAGGAAGTTTTACAGTCAGTTGCAGCCACGAAACTATAGAAAATAGAGGGGCCCGAATTTTTTCCTTTAATGACACCGCAAAATATTGCTTTGGCCATGCAAAGATATTTCCTAGTCCATCCTAGTTATCTTTTCGTTTGTCGCCCTTTTTAGTTTTTTCTAGTAATAATTAATCAGCTTTTAAGCGTTTTGTAAAATAAGTAAAATTACTTACTAAAGAAATTAGATTGAACAGAAGTCAATTGCATCGTTCTAAGCAGCTCTAAACATCTACATATAGTGAATATCCTTGAACAAGGAATGAAGTAAAACTGAAGATTAGATGAGCTTTAGTGAAGTTTAATCGTAATTATACGAATAAACTTGCTCAAGGATATTATGGTCCCCCAGAATAAAAGAAAAAAAAAAAATTGCCACCTTACTTGAATTTGAAGACTTGACTAAATGAAGAAGAGAGAAGGAGACGTTGGGGGATACAGTCCTAAACTCCCTGCCAACGTTTTTTCTCTCTCAGAATCTCTGGACTGTGGCGTCATCTGGGGGATTAAATGGGGTCCTGCATATAGTGAATATCCTTGAACATGTTCATTCGTATAATTACGATTAAACATCACTAAAACTCGTTTAATCCTCAAAAGTACTAAACTAGCGCGAGTCATACCCCCACCAGTGTGCGCTTTGGAGTTATTACTGCAGAATTAATTTAAGGAGGCACTTTTACACACTACATGCTGTCGAGTTCAAGGGAGTGCCGGAGCCGGACCAACAGCTGCAGAGATATAGCAGCAAGCGGTCAAGAGCGGTTAAGAATACCAGCAGCGCCGGCAAAGCAGCTGTCAGACCAGCCGATGACGACGGTGATGGCAACCAGCAGCAGCAGCTGGATCAGGAAGTGGGGACCACCAGCAGCAGTAGCAGCAGCAGCAGGGCAAGACCGAACCAGGAGGCTGGGACGACCAGCAGCAGCTGTCAACATGAAGGTTATCCAACAGCTGTCAGACCCGAAGCCAAGATATTTAACAGCAGCAGTCATCGAGGAGAAAAATAATCTTTACTAGGCCTTTGTAGGGCCCGTTATTACAAGTTATTATTAGCTCTTTTAAGAAATGATAATTAAAAACGTAAGAGTGCTACAGCAGTCACAAAGTTTTATTAGGCCCTTTTTAGGGCCTATTATTACAAATTATCATTAGCACTTTTAAGAGCTAATGATTTAAAACGTATAAGTGCTTCAGCAACCACAACAGTAGTAACAGTAACAGTACCCTGACCGATGGTGGAAGCCAGCAGCAGTATCACCAGCAGCAGCAGCAGAGGTAGCCCTGGCGGCAACAGGTGCAGCGATAGTTGGCTTAGTTGGGTCGGCTGTCAGACCAGCAGCCAACAGCAGGGACCCAGCAGTACAGGGGTTAGCGGAGGCTTAAACATTTACTTCTTGTCCTCTCTCTCTCTCTTCCCCTTTCTCCATATCTGTACGAAGTTATAGATAATATCTCTCTCTCTCTCTCTCTCTTTCTCTTGGCTGCACGAAGTCGACGTAAGTTTTTTTTCTCTGCATGGCTGTACGAAGCTTTGGACTTTTTTTCTGCTCTCAGCTGAACTAAGTCCCTGAAAAATCGGCTCTTTTTAGGGCCAAATTCTTTTTTTAAAACGTGGTGACAGCTCCGAGGGTGAAATGGGGGGAGGGTGGGGGGGGGGGGGGTCTTGGAAATTACCCTCACCATCTCTCCAGCGTCTTATAAAATAAGTACATTAGCCTAAGTGTGCTTATTCTTGTACAATGGAATGGACTTGGAGCAAAAAGAGACAGCGCGGGCGTATAGAGAGTCGCACTAGAGCTCGCGCTGTACAACAACCTACAGGCTCTTAACCACAACCAGCGCTGCCAACACTAGCAGGCCCTTGACTGCAACCAGCGCTACTGCCACCAGCAGGTTCTCGACTGCAACCAGCGCTGCCGTGGCTTCATTACGATCCTACCGTACGAGTGGCGACATGCCCCGTCTTCTTGGAGCCAGCAACAAGACCATCACCACCGCAGATAAGCGGAAACTCTAGAAAAAGTGTTGTCCTGGATTTCAAAGATCTACCATCGACCAAAGACAAGAGCAGATCAAGGGTACGCTCCCTACAACAGCTTGCTAAGAAGCCTTGCTACAAGTCCCCTGAGAGGGAGAAGTGCAGGCATTAGGACTGTTGAGGTCTTAACTTGGGTTAAGTTATACTTTTAAAACAATCGGCTCTTTTCAGGGCCACAAATTATATGTAACGTATGAACACTATTTCACTTGTAATACATTTTCTATCGAAGTTTGAATGCAATGAAGCGAAATTTTCCTTAAAAAAACCTAGCAATGGTGATAATGGTGAGGGTACATCTATGTAAATCTTCCCATCACTTGTCTCTGCTCTCTCGCGAACAGTATGAAAGTAAAGGCTTAGCGTTCTAATACATAACTTCTTCTACAAGTTCCTTAGCGAGAAGATGCCTTTTACAGAATCTCTGTTAGACAGTGAAGATGAAGGCTTTATGGATAACTTCTGGGAATTCTTGGACTGCCCCGAGCCTATGATGGAAGACTTCTGGGCGGACAGCAATCACGAGGCTGATTAAGATGTGGTGGTAGTGGTTGATCTGACTTTGGAGGCAGAGCTTGAGAAAACCCGTTACTCACTGGTTTCAAATGATAAACAGCAGCGTCTAGATCTTGGGACAGTCATGAGAAGATGCACACTACCGGCTTTTTCATTTCTAGCAGCTTCTCTGCATTCTCTTAAGTACGTATATTTTCAGTTTAGAAAAAGATTCCCCTCTGTATTCTGCACACATGTACAAGGGGATGAAATGATACAAATAAGAGTGCTTTTTGTAAATTTTGTCATTTGTCTCTTAGTGAGCAAGTAAGCAGCATTAGCGATAGAGCATAAGCACCGAAGAACTTCAGAATGCTAAGTTCTCGCTTAAGCAGATCGTTGAGATGAGAAAAGGTAAGCTCTACTTGATTTACAACGGTGTTAGACTTCTTCATTTACAGTACAACGCACCAGAAGAAGAGATGGAGATGATGGCAACGATAGAAGTGTCATCAGATGAGTCATCTGCACCGTCTCCAAGATTGCGGTCACCAATGGATATATCTTTACCATCTCCAAGATTACAGCCACCAATGGAGTTATCTCCACCGCTTCGCAGCTCAACGCCTGGCAACGTCGATAAGCATAAAAGATGATTGACCGCTGCTTTTGATTAGGAATTACCTAAGCGGTAAATAAGACATCAGCTAACTTATTCAACAATCGATGATCATTAGGCTTTACTCAGCTAAAGTAATACTTTAAAAAAAACATTCGGCCTTTTACAAAAAAACAGGTCGGGGGGATTTTCTAATCAAAACCCCCTCCTATCGCGGTTACCATGGTCAAATGAACAAAATGGAGCACTCATTTACTAATTCATTATTTGATCAGTAGCAGCTGACAATGCGAGTTCTTAGTCGAGCAGAGATAACAAGACAGTTGCTAATAGCCCAAGAGAGGACTATGAGGTCGTTGAAGTAACAGAACTTAGCTCAGCGTCGCTTTTTCCTCCGTCAACAGCAGCGACTAGAGCAGCAAAGACGAGCTCAAAGTCCACCTTCAACCTTGTGGTGGCCTCTTCCGAGACTCCATCGAAACCCAAGACAGCCACCTCAGAATCTGCAGCAACCACACCGCAGTCTTTAACAGCAAAAGCGTTTGGCACAACAACCTTCGACTCTCCAAGCTAGAAGACTGACTCGACGAGCACCAACGCATTCGGTTAACACAACAGCAGCAGTGGCAGCATGGGCTAGCTCGTACTCACCTAGACCTTTTTATCAAAGGCAAGCTCCTAGACGCTCTAGTAGACGTCACTCAATGCGTCGTAATCATGTATGAGGTATTATATCTTGCTAAAAACAGCAATTTAGCTCATTTAGTACAGATCATCGATAGGCCTTTTTGAAGGCCGCAAATATAGAACCTAAAACAAATATTCTGAACATATACTGAGTATCTGCCCCCCCCTCTTCCAAGCGCACATGAGTTTTAATTTACCGCCACTCCCATTTAAAATAATAATTTTTAATTATTAATTAACAAAGTTAGCGTTTATCTAGTCAATCTTGATGTGGCAGCAGATCAAGTATGGGAATGCGCAAGTATTATGAACCTGGTCAGCCTTAGACAGAAAGAGGAAAGCATCGATGACGACATTGTCATGACAGGAGAAAGATCTCTAAAACTCCTTAAAATTGTTACCGTTGTTCTGTAGGATTGACACAGGAAGAATGTTTCTGGTTTCATAGGCTTCGTTCCCGTGATGTACGAGACTATATACGTGTGCGGCTTGATCAATTTTTTTAAATAAAAGATAGCAGCATAAATATTTTTAAGTGATAGATAAAAAATCGGCTCTTTTCAGAGCCATTAGACCCAAAAACGTATGAATTAATATTTGATCTAACAGGTACATAAGGTGTTAAACGGCAGTCAACGATACATGTGGTAAGATGATGATGATATTAAGGTCTAGTTTTTCTCTATCTGTCTTTTCATTGTCATTTTATATTTATTTTGAGACTTTTAAAAGAAAAAATAGTATGTTTTAAATACTTATCAGCAAGATATTTTTATGCAATAAATTCTTACGTAACTATGTATTATCTTATAGGTTAACTATGAAGGTGCATTTTGACGGCAAGCTAGAAGCTTGCTTACAGCTTCCAGCTTCCACAGCGCAAAATTTAAATTATTTAAACATTTTGTAAAAAATAATAAGCATGAGCCGAAAATTAATTAATTCGTATAAGTATAATAGAACTAAACACATTATACAAGATTAAACGAGAATAAATTAATTTAACTTGCTCAAAAGTAGAAATTTACTTCGTACAGACAACATGACTTTTCAACTGACACTCGATGCAGACGCTGTAAGCTGCTCCCAGCTTTCAGCGTCCGGAAGTTCAGCAGTGTTGAACTTCCAAAAACAGCAAAAACAAGAAGCTGCGTCTATACAGCAGACGACATAATGGAAGCTGGAAGCCGGAAGCTGGCTTTCAGCTTCCTGTCAAAATGCACTTTGAAACATTATGAAATATTTAATCCTATGCAATTTTTTAAGGAGTAAAGGTATATTTAATTCAATCCAATTTTTTATAGAGGAATATAAGAAGGGTTTATTATATTTTTGCAGTAATATTTAATTAATTTTAAGTGTTTTCATAGCTTCTGATGACGCTGTTCAAGAACCCGATTCTTAATAGCAATCATGTTTCTCCTGGCACACGCGGCATCAAAAAACATTTCATGTCTGTCGCATGCTATGTTAATCATAAGAAGTTGTTGGAGCGATGGACACCCTAGGTCCTTGATGTTGCATATTATTCTGTTTGACGCATAAAAAAACAAAAAAAAAACAAAAATTCTAAAATCGTTTGACACTGGTACATGATGACTTTGACAAAAACCATCTAGGTAGAATTTTTTAAAGCCATTTAGTCTTTCCAAGACCTTTTACACAAATGATGGTGCTGTCTGGTTGAAAAATCGGCTGCAGAATTTTCTCTAACTCTTTGTATGGGATATAACCTGAGCTCCACATAATGCAGTGATGGTTGTTTTCAAGCCATCCATTTTGGTACTGATTTTTCACACTAAGATGGATTTGTGGGTATAGTGATTTGAAAAGAAAGCCTGTCGGTTCAATGTCAACTTCTACTGGCACAAAATTGATTTCTTTAAAAATAAATTTGTTCTGGCGGTTTATGAATCGTTGAACATCCAGTATGTACTTCATCCAAATGCTGTCGCATGCTTATTCAGCTGTCGACTGTGCTCTACTACATACTTTGAGCCCCTTAATATACTCCTAATAGAAACTTTTCCCCTCACCATTGCAGCCACCGCAATCACTGTCACATCACCGACCAATCGAATCACTTTCTCAACTTCTCACCCCTTCAACTACCTTTATGTCGCTCCTGCCACTTTTCATCGATAAAAAGGATCTTCTGACCCAATACCAGCTCAGTTGTTCAAAGTTATTCAATCTCGCTGCTGAATAGACTTGTAAGATCAATTATGACTTCTGCATGACAATTAAAAGTATAGCTAATGGTTTTTTGCAATTATATAATAGTGTATGAAAGCTTGAAAGTAAAACTAATACTTTAGCCCTTATACGGAGATTTTTGAACCACGAATATACGACTCTTCAACAAGCCAATGTTTTCGGTCAACAACAAGATTTACAAGTGTTGGACAAACATAAACTCCAAGCCAATATGGTCTTAATAAATACACCTATATAACTGCTTCTGGATCGTTTAGAAGTAGTAGAATAAGTAAGAGCATTTCAAAATGAGCCAGGAGAGTTAAAAATACTGAGTAAACTTTCACGTTAGAAAGGAATACGCAGTGGGAAGTTGGTCCAGCAGGGGAATTATTTAAAAACAAACTAAATACCTTTCAGTCAAATGCTTATCCAGTTAAAGGTGCTGAAATAGCTACAGCATGAGTAGTGGAAGAAAATAATCCAGTAGTAGACGAGTCCATTGGTCTGGGTGATGTTAGTAGCACTTTTAAAAATCGAATTAAAACCGCAGCGATTTAAAACTTCAAACATTTAGATCTCCACAAGTTTTTGAACGACGCTAAAAATGATTTTATAAAACCAGTACAATCGACTCTTGAGCAGCATCATAGTGTAAAGATAAATACTTTATTAGCTGCGAAATATGCAATGGTAAAAGATGATGCGGAGACTGTCGATGTGAAATATTTTGACACAAAATCTAAAAGTGTTCATTATACGACTGATTTGAGTGAATGGGTTGTGCTTAATGTTTAGCAGCTTATTATAACAGATGTAGATGAATTTAAAGAAAAAGAATCTAAATGGTCTTTGCAATCCATACTAAATATTGTATTGAATATTAACAAATTCAATCCTATGAGATGCAGTTATTTCATTGATCTACTTGCATATTTGCGCAATATGACGGCATGTATCAATGTAATGAATATTGACAATCAATGTCTCAAATAGGACCTTCTGTCAGGATTGCATCCAGTGGAACAGCATGCATATTGCGTTTAAAAACATATTCAATACAAAAACGAATTTAATTTTTAAAATATTGAATTTTCAGTAACCCTTAGAAAAGTTGAAAAATTTTAAATAGAATGATGTTTTAGTTGATTTATACTTTTTAAAGAAGAAGGGTAATACGTATGATATGTTTTCTATACATGTAACTGTCGACAAATAGTAGAAAAACGTGAATTTACTGCTTGTAGAAAGTTTCTATGCAAATGAAGATAATGATGATAAAGAAAATGGAGTCATACAGTATAGTTAACACTATGTTTGGATAAAAAATCTATCTCGTTTAGTATATAAAGAATACTACATTCGTGGTCATAAATCATTTATACGTGATCGATGGTTGCATTTATTTTGAATAACTAAAAAATTAAAAGCTCATGAATCTGATCGAAAAAAGGTTAACCACTGTAAAATTACGCTTCCTCGTAACAATAATATGGATAACGTGCCTAAACATAGAAACTAAGAAACAAAATCGCGTGCCTTACATAGTTTACGCAGATTTCGAATCCTTATTGGAACCTGTAGAAAGGAATCATGCCTACCAACAGCATAAAGCATTAAGCATTAGAAGTGGAAGGGATAATATGGAGCAGGAGCATACATAGCACGACTAAACTTCCATAGCTTCGACGTATTTGACGAACAACTTGTAGCAATACAGTATTTACGCACCAACATCAGCATTAAAAAACCAATGTACGTTGGACTAAATGTCTTGGACCTATCCAAGATACTTGTATATAAATTTCGTTATGATTTCATGAAAAGTAAAACGAGTGATCAGTGCCAACTTTTGTACACAGACACAGATAGCTTTGTGTATGAAGTAAGAAACACTAATATTTACAATGTAATGCATAAGAGTATCGATGAATACGACACATCTGACTATACTGTTGTTCCGAATTGAGCTCAATTAAATGGACTGTAACGAAAATGTTAGGCTGGATGCCATGGGAAGCAGGAGAACTTCTCGGGCTTAAAATAGTTTACACACACTACACAGCACTTAAACTTCAATTGATATGTATTAAACAAAAATAACAGAAGGCACTTAACGCCGAAAATAAAAAAAAGCAGGATTGTTTGCAAACAAAGAACTGGCTAGGTAATTATGGTTACAATTTTATATTTTGAATCACGCACCTATGTTTACTTGATACTTGAAAGAAAACGAGAATAGCTCCTTTATGCGAAGAGAGCATGTATAGTAAGTTTATCAAGTCAATAAATAGCCGTGTGACTAGACTATATGAGCATTAAGTGCGGACTGTCTGTACGGTAGTAACAGCCAGAGAGCGTGGAGTTTTTACAATATGCATTGGTCTAAGCGACCAATGGTCATGTAGGACCCTCCACGCTACCAACAATATAGAGCTGCCCGCAAAATTGAAATATATCATTCTGATGTGATACAACTGCTGATAATGCATTGAACATGCCTCGCGTCAATAAGAAAATTGGTCGCTTTATCAAAGACGAATGCAATGCTGAAAATTATGCTGGAATTTGCAGGATTACAAAATAAATTGTGAAGTGTGAGAGTTCCAGATCACAAACAGTTTAAGAAAGCAAAAGATATCAAAAGCAATGTAGTCAAGACTACAATATCTTTTAAAGACTACCTCAAGTGCCTGCATGATAAAATTAGTATGACGCGAGAGCAGAGAAATATTATATCATGTCATTACCAGCTGTTTACTAAGAAAGATACGAGAATTGCGCTGAGTGCGCATGACAACAAGCGCTACTTACAACCTGGAAACATACACACTCTACCATGGAGATACTATAGCATAATGGAGGTGTACGTTGCGAACCATAGAACAACCAGCAAGGAAGCTAGAGTTTTTTTTTCTTTTTTTTTTTTTCGTGGTGGGAGGGGAAATGCATTTACGCGCACGGCAGGGACAGTGGTACTGTAGGACTCGTGCAATGGTGGATTTTTTTTTATTAGACCACCGAATACCCACTAGAACCCTCCCGATGCCGCGTGGCTTTTGTTT
>JAPYYV010012327.1:0-10362 GCA_030522625.1 Copidosoma aretas | reverse complement strand
TTTCGATTTTTGGACTTGTTCCACCACTTTTAAAAATCAGAAAAAATTCAGAAACATTTTTGGCATAAAAATAGATAACATATATTTTTTCTAGCCCATTTTATTCTTTTGTTTGTTCTCAAATGTATTTTCAGAATTTCAAACGTTTGTGAAATTTTTAAATCATTGCCAAAATCTCTGAAAAAATTCATACCTTTTTCCAACATAAAAATACATCACTGTGAATTTTTCAGATCTTTTTGTTATCCCTGAGCCGAGAAAATAAAAAAAACCAAAAAAATCTAAATATTTTTTTTTTAAGTTCGGTTTGCATATTTTGGTCTGAAAATTAATACATAGTCATAATTTTTTATGACAAATATGCCTGAATTTTTTCGACTATATCCCTTCAAAGGCAGTTTTCACTATCTTAACCGGCTAGACCCTTTAAGGACATTCTTAAAATTTATAGGTTTAGTTACAATTTTATTAATCAAATGTAGGTTTTTTTAAATCCAAAATTTTATTCTGTACAAAATGAAATGAATTATTATCTGAACCTTTGTTTTTGGACTCTACTAATTATCATGTCTGGCATTTTTATTCGGCTAACATACAAAATAGAAAAAATATTGTACAACTTTACGTTTGGGTGATAATAAAACGGGAGCGTCACGTGTTACTCACAGCCGAAGTTAAAACTCCAAATATAGTTAAAATATGTATATATTAAAGGGAGAGCAAGAGTTTGCAAGTGCAAAAAAGAGGAGTTGAAAATAAAAAAAGATCAAGGAAAAAGTTTTTTTTCATAATTTTAGCACATGCACAACAATTTTCTAAATAGCCAATGCTTTTTATGTAGTTTGTAGTCTTTATTACATAAATTTATAGATAGAGACCAGGATTTCGGGTTATAACACTTTTTTTCGTGTTATTGCATGTTTCACGTTATTGCACGACAAATTGCAGAGTGCAAATTTTGATCAGGAAAATGCAACTTCATAGCATTCTGACCCTTAAAACATCAATGTATACCTTCGCGTGTCAAAATTTTGGGTCAGAAAGTCCTAAAGATGTCGAAAATTTCTCAAAATTTGAGTTCTGCATCGCAAATATTCTTATTGGAACTTTGAAACCTGAAAGCCCTCCAGATACTTTCTTGATCGCATGTCAGCACCTTAATAGCACAAATCACGAAACAGTCTGTCGTTTATCAACCAAAATTTGAGGAGGTTCTGCAGAGAAGCATCATATGAAGATCGAATATTACTGTTGCTGACTGATGCAGCTCCATACATGCTTAAGGCTGGAAGAAGTTTGAAATCATTTTTCCCGAATATGCACCATATTACGTGCCTGGTACACGGACTTCACAGGTTGGCTGAGTAAGTTCGAGAGCTGTATCCGGAAGTAAATAAATTAGTGAGCTCTGGTAAAAAAAATTTCTTGAAAGCTCCAACGTGAGTCTGAGTCTATCAACAAATAATGCCCAATACTCCACTGCCTCCTCAACCCGTGATAGCCCGGTGGGGTACATGGACATCAGCAGCTACATTCTATGCTGAGAACTTGCAGAGATTTAAAGATGTCGTCAATCGTTTGGAAGAGGACGCAGGATCCATCACTACGGCTAAAATGTTAGTCAACGATCAAAATGTCCAAACCCAGCTCACGTTCCTACTTTCATACGTATCCTTTCTACCCAAGAGCATTGATGATCTAATAGTAATAGGGCATACACTCTACGATCTGTTTAAGATTTTGAACTCGGCTTTGAACAGAATCGACAGAATCCCAGCTAAAAGAGGTGTAGTTCTGCGTAAGAAGGTTGCGGATGTCATAAGAAAAGATAAAGGATTACAATTCTTGGAAAAAGTCAACAAAGTACTGAGTGGCCAGGAGGTTGAGGAGGCAGAAATAAACAGTATGAAGCCTTCAGCGATTCAGCGTTACCGGTATGCACCTCTCACGTCAGTTGAGGTGGAGCGATCGTTTTAACTTTACAAGCATATTCTCACCGACAGAAGATATAACCTAACCGAGACTAATATGGAAATGTACATGACTACGAGTTTGAATAAAAAGTGATCAATAATCTATCGATCGGTGTATTTATAAATGCACGTTTTGCAAGTATTGCTGCACGTTTTATGGATTTTAACTGCACGTTACAGTGCATTTTTTCAAGTTTTTACTGCACGTTTTTCTAGGTCTCTATTTATAGGCAATTTATCCGAAGTCAGAGGTATTCTTTATACCTACTGACACCCCTGTATTCATATACATTATACAGGGATGGTTTTTCCTATTAGAAAACCCATAAAAGTGTTATTTTTGGTCCATCTATCTTACCGTTAGAAATTTTGTGTTCAAGAAAGAATTTTTAATTTTGTATTTTGGCAAAAAAAATGGATTCTGCACGTTCGTAATAATTTTAAAAACATGCTATACTTTCTCCCCAAATTGACCCTGTTAATGTCATAAAGATATTTTTAAAACTCTAAAATTTAGGGTGATGTTTTCACACAACTTTACAGCTCTCTATTTGTGCGCCGCGACGTTTTTTTTCCTTTAGGAAACCTGTAAATATCATCATTTTTGGTCCATTTGGCCTCCTTTTCAAGATATGGCGTACATTTAAATATTTAGAGATCATGTGTACGCATGATTAAAAAACCATCTCTGCATTTTTGTTATTCTTTACTTAACATGATATTATTTTTCTCAAAATTTTCCCTATTTAATTCATGAAGATACTTCCAAAACACTGAAATTTAATGTTATGGTTTAACATAACTCAACATTTCTCTACTTGTGCACCCCAATTTTTTGTTTTTCGTGCCAGCGTGTCGGGAATGGAACATTACTGACCGCTGTGGGCATGAAAACTCGTAAACGCCGTACGGAAGGGAGTAAAGCATGCTTAGATCACATGTTTGTCACCCTTGTTCACATAGGAACAAGGTACACACACACATACATGCCCACTCGCTTACACAAGCTACACACATACTACGTAAGTACATGACATACGTGTGTATAATACATACGTGTTCACACTTCACACACTACACACAGCATACCCTACATACACGGTAATATTTGTTATACTATAAATATACAAATGTATGTGATACAGAAACCATTCTAGAAAATAGTATGCCCTTGACAATTCACACATTTTTCTTGATTCGACATCTATAATACAAATACATGCTCTTTCTCGTTTGAGAAGCTATTAGTTATCCTAATTTTAATAAAAGTTATTGTGCATCAAAATGTTTATTAAAACTATCAAGTATAAGTAGGCACAAGAATAAGCTTAAATAAAAGGATAAGTAATAGTGCAAATACAGCCTGTGTAGAGTAAGAAAATTAATGTATTCTGTTTGTTAAACAGATGAAGGTAAGGAGAGTGTAAATACCGATCTGACTTAATAGTGAGTGATTTAGGACAAAACGGACGGCTAGTCTATTTCATGAGACCTCGATGTTGATCGCTACTGTTTAGACACAAGCGTGCAAGATATTGGGAAGGTACATGTATATACTTTCACATTCGTGCTTCTGTACTGCTACGTATACCGTGATATACTCAGTATACACATACACTACACATGGAGTTTTTATTTTAAATTTTTAACCAAAAAAAATAGAGTGCATTTGCTATCTGCTGTATCCCCTGTAGTATTTGTAAACTCTTCACTAAATGCAGTGGCCATATTAAGACAACAGAAAATAGTTGATAGAAAAATTACTAAATATACTTGGGCATAAGTGTAGTGTATAAGTTTTTATCATATTTATGAAAATAAAGGTAATATAAATGGAAAACAAAGGAAATGCTTCAAACGTATGTGTACTAATGGCAAAATATACTTATAAATATCTAGAGGGACGTAAGACTTGGAGCCATCAAGCAACGTTCATACTCGTATCTATTAAAAGCAAAGTCAGTCATTCTGATAAGCATTATTTTTGTATAAATATCAAGATTTTCTCTAAGATCTTAAGCTTTGTATAACACAACCCCACAAGAAAAAAGTTCCGATCTGGGGGTCTCACTATGTTAACTATATGTTTTTGGGGTTGCTAAATCTAAATCTAAAGTCTATTTAACTCTATCGGGTCTAGATTTGGCCATAATCTCAAAAAACCCACATTTATAGAGTCATCAGTACGTCAAAATTTGTTTCTATGGTCTGACCATGAAACCACATCTTCTATATGTTTTTGGGGTCGCTGAATCCGAAACTCAAGTTCACTTAGCTCCGTCAGTTGATCATAACCTTAAAAAATCACTTTTTTCGACTCATCAGCACTTAAAATTTTTTTTGTAGGTCTGGTCATTAAATCACATCTACTATATTTTTATGGGGGCACTGAATTCAAATAATACGTTCATTGAGCTTTATCGGGTCTAAGTTTAGCTATAACCTCGAATAAATATCACTTTTATAGGGTTGTCAGAACTAGAAAAAGTTTCTCTCCAGTCTCGTAATAAAACCACACTTACTATATGACTGAATTCAAGTAAGAGATCTATTAAGTTCCTTAACGGAAGGGCTTAGCATGACCTCCAAAAAAACCAAACAATGTAGGATTTTTTAGCACTCTGATTATTTCCAAAATAAAAGATATACCGTCGGCATTAGCGTTACCCGATATCTACCACGAGGAGCTTGTGCGATCATATTTTGTACATCATGTAGCCCTTAGAAGTGCTGTTTGATATAATTAGAGCTGATATTCATTTCTTGGTATTCAGCTATTCTACATATTTGATTTTTCGAGCTGTAACGTGTTCTTCTTTCTTCGAACGAGCGATGCAAGGGCTTTTTCCTACGTTTCTTCTTCCATGTTTCTCTTTAGGGCATACAACAGAAATTCGCTAGCATGTTCACATCCCATCGACCCTGATAACGAGTTTCCATTACTTTCAAATCTTGATGGAAACGTTTCCCTTGTACTTCACTGAAGTGACCAAGGTTGTTGGGAAATTTATCAAATAAGAGTCTAGAAAATGGAGTTTCAAGTTCATCAAACAACCTAATTTTTCAAAGTCTTTCACCATCTTAGCAACGATACTTTCGTAATAGGGACTTTTCCGGTTACCTAAGAAACTTTTCACTATTGATTGAAAACTTAGCCCTGCTGCTTTCTCAGGTGTATTTATTTGCTTAGTAAAGTCAATATCTCCGAACATTTTTCGAATCTGTGGTCCATCAAAAACACCTTCTTTTATTTTAGCATCGGAAAGTTTAGGGAATTTCGTTTGTGAATATTGAAATCATTTTTCATTTTTATCAAGTGCCTTTACAAACTGCTTCATTTGACCAAGCTCAATGTGGAGAAAAGGAATGAGAATTTTTGATGGATCTACGAGTGAATCATGAATTATGTTACATGACCCAGGGTCAGGAGTTGTTCTAATTGGCCTTTCTTTCACTTTATAATGATTTTCCGATCTCTACTATCCCACAAACATAAGTAACATGAGTACTTAGTGAATTCTGACTGCTGCCCAAGTAACATTGTAATGATTTTTAAATCTCCACATATTTGCCATTGGTGACCTGCGTAATCAATTTTTTTTGCTTTGTTACAATTTGCTTTCAATTCATTGATGAGTCCTTTTACATTAGTACAATATACAAGATCATTTTCTGATGTAAAAAATTGCAGAAAGATCGAATATCGGTCACGATATGCAGAAGCTTTCGTTCCAGGTACTAGAAGGTGTTTCTGTTTCAAGAAAGAAGCCAACTACTCTGCACCATCGTTTGACAAACCTAAATCACGAATGACATCACTCAGATCTGATTGTGTGACCAATGATGGAGTTAAATTTTTTTTGCTAGGAGAGTAGTCCCTGTCGTTTTCAAAGTCATTTTCACAGTCGCTTTCCCAGTCGCTTTCACAGTTGCTTTCGTTTTCACTATTTATTGTTTCTTTGACACTGTAAGTATTCCCTTAATTGCCTGCATATTTATCTCTACTCTTCATCGCCACATCTGAAGATGATTTATGGACTTTTTGTTCACTGTTTTCGATCTGTACAATAATTATCTGCATTAATTACATATTATGGTTGGAACCCAGTTTGTATGTTGATCCATAACATGGCCAAACATTTCTTCGTACAATTTCTTGATGTCCTCATATATTTTTTTTGCAAATAGATCAGTTAAAATTTGGTCCATATGTAACAAAGATTATTACGATTTTTCTCACAGAAATGAGTTCTGAAAGGATCATTGTAATCTTTTCTTGTAGTTTCTTACTCTGCAGCAGCCAAGTCACCAACTAATACAGAGCTGCTGTCGCATGTAGACGACGCCTGTGGGCCCGCTTTCTTACCCTGACCAGCTGCCGATTCTGGATTTCCTGCTCCCTGTCTCGTAAAACGTTTTTTACGTTTGCCTGCCATGATGGAATGAAAGCCACAATCCAGGGATTCAGCCGGATAACGGGCAGCTCCGTTGTCCGCCGTCACCACGAGGAGGTGCCCTGGATGCAGACATATGTAAGAAACGTATTAGTATATTACGATACGTGAAAAAAATTAGGCTCTTTCTTTTATGTATGGGTTGACACCCGGAGCGAAGCCAAGGCTATCAAACACGTGGGAGATGAAGCTTCTTTCCCTCAAAAGTGGCGTATACCATTGCCTCTCATACTCCGTACAAAATAACGATTTCGCTTCTTTGATTAGGGGGATAAGAGGGATTTCCTCCTCTCGATCAAGAATGTACACTAATATGCCGCGGAGATGGTTGGATCACAAGTGTATCGGCATCTAAGAAAAATCTAAATTGATTTGATCCACTGCATGGATTCAGCAATATACAGTGAACGTAGTTTGATTCTTATACTGAAAACACTTATTTTGAAGAACTAATACGCCTATATTAGTGGGTTTTTAAGGTTGTGGAAAGATCTAGACAAAGCTAAACGAATTTTCAATTCTAATGCAGCCATCCAAAAAACTCAGAGTAGCTGTGATTTTATCGCCAGACCCAAGAAAATTTTTTTTAGTGCTGATGACCCTAAAAAAGTGTTTTTTGAGGTTATAATCAACTGATGGAGCCGAGTGGACTTCAAGTTCAGATTCAGTGCCCCTAAAAACATATAGTTGATGTGATTTGATGACCAGACCTGAAAAAAAATTTTTTAGTGCTGCTGACCCTGAAAAGTGGTTTTTTGAGGTTATGATCAACTGATGGAGCTAAGGGAACTTAATATTCGGACTCAGCGATTCCAAGAACATATAGGAGATGTGGTTTCATGACCACACCATAGGAAAAAATGTTGACGTATTGATGACCCTATAAAAGAGGGTTTTTTAAGGTTATGGCCAAACCTAGACCCGATGGAGTTAAATAGGCTTCAGATTCGGATTCAGCGACTCAAAAAACATATTGTCAATATAGTGAGACCCCCAGATCAGAACTTTTTTTTCATGGGGCTGCGTAATTAACATATTTTCTAGGCATGAGATACATCGGTACTCTTTTAGGACAACTTAAGTTCTTTATTGCAAGATTTATTGCAATCAGTATAATTATTAGCTGTTAAAATAATGAAACTCGTTCGTATTTAGAACAAACAGAATAAGTAGTATAAAAAAACTATCTCTTACTTTTTCTAAATCATACTAAATCTTTTTAAGACACCATATTAAGGAGATATAGATCGACGACATTTCAACTTATAGCGTCGCAGAACTTCCTCAAGCTCATTTGCTCAACTTCGGTTGTAGTATTGAATGTGAATTTATTTCCTAAAGCATGAAATCCTTTAATACAAGACATCCTTTTCTCCATTTCCCAGTAGTACTTTCTGCTTTTGTATACTTAGCAATTATAGCTATACTTCCATAGTCTTTTTTAATTCACCAGAAAAAAATTGTAATTATTTGCGTACAAGTGAGGATTTCATCAAGTAGGTTTAAGAGTACATAATTAAAGATTGATAAACTATCTTCAAGCATGGCAAAAAATGCGTTTAGACGTACAAAATTTATTCCTCTAATCGATTCATTTTGTTGGTCAAAAGTTTATGGTATCGAATATTAATTTGCAATTTTTATCTAGGACCCTTAAAATAATTTTAATCAATCGTATGTTTACGGAGAGATAGTTATTATAGGTAATGTTACATAACATATGACTACTATATAAAAGACACTAACCTTAGAGCTCTGTTGGTTTCGATAGGATACTCCAACGTTTAGAAGAGCTGCACTCCTAACTTAGGACTGAATTGCTCCTAATTCAGGACCGTCGCAAGATAATGTAAATGATGAAGAAGCTCTTGTACTATTAAATGACAGCTGTGCTACTGTCTCAAAGTGCTGCTATGCCGAAGTCCACGCGCATAAGCCCCGATTTAAAAGTACCGACCTTACCATTACGTGCTTAGCATCGCTCCTAACTCTACCTTCTTTCGGATACATAATGATTACAATATATAACATCTCTAATAATAAAAGCAATTTTACGATATGGTTAGTTAAAACAAGCATACTTGCCGATTTACACACTTTTCTTTGATTCGCTTTCACGTATGGATCCATCTCAACAATCCAATATTGCTTTCTAGTTTTCGACCACTTTCCGACATTTGATCAGGAAAAAATTTTGCACACACGTTAGGTGTGAATGACAATGCAATAAGGTACATTAAATTTTATGATAAATCGAATATAAAGGCCGTCACAAAATGGCAGATATCATTCTTCTTCACAAGCCTTTTCTTCTTGGGTATCGAATTCAAGAGCATAAGGAGTAAAAAGCAATTATGTATGTAACGTTATTCCGAATATAATATGGCAGCTGTCACAAAATGGCAGACTTTATTTTTTTTCACCATCTCCTTAACATAGGTATCAAAGAGAAGGGAACGTCAAATAAAATACAACAAGCCATGTAACCCTATTAAGAATCGAATACAGCGGGCATCACAAAATAACGGATTGATCTTTTCTTTAACATCTTCTCATTGTAAGTAAAGAATTAAAGAGTATGATAAGTGTGATGTATATCTACGTACGCTCTCTAATAATCTAATATACTAGACACTACAAAATGGCAGATCACAATATTATCACAACAACAAACCAACCTGACGTACTTAATAATGGAAAGTGTATGACAAGCAGAGTAGAACAAGGTATGAGACATCATTCAAAATCGAATATGGCGGCCGTGGAATACTGGAAATATACATTTATCTATAATTTTTTGTTTGAGAGGATAAAGGTACGAAATCAGAAAAAAAAAGAAATGTGCTGATCGAGAATAGTGTTGAGATAGAGGTCGATTTAGAAAACTACTGAAAAAGGGAAAAATTTATTTGTAGATTTCTAAAATAAAAATAATTTGGACATGCTTGAAGAAAAAAAATCCTTTGGCTAAGCAGTAAGAAAAAGATGAACTGGGTCAGCATACAAATTGTTCCACTCAATTTTGGGAATGTTTCTATGATATTTTAGGTGATAATGTTGTACTAAATGAATAATACGAATGATTTCATAAAAGAAACTATACTCTACAATGTGCCATTTGTATATTGTTTTTACAAAAAAATTTTTGAATGCTGTGAGACTCTAATCATAATGATTGGATTGTAGTGATTGTAATTACATTAATCGAAAAAATATTTCATAATTATTTGTGATTAGACATCTTCAACAATAACATTTAAATTATAATCCATATACTAGCAGTAAAAAATAGTAATAATATATGCAAGCATATTATAATTTGCTTCATTATACTTTACAACAGTAATTGATACATAATTTAATCAAATATTATTGAAAAGAAATTTTGTACTAAAAAGTACTGAATAAAAAAAAATGGAAAACACACATCTCTGAAAAATGTACTTAAGAAATGTGCCAAATAAATTACAATGAATTGCTTCGCATATGAAACTTAAAACACTTATAGTTGCAACAACAATGATAAGATAAAGAATTTTATCATTTAAAAATACATTTGAAAATTGTGGGTACTAAAGAAATTTTTTTTACAAATATTCAATACAATACATCGAAGAAATTAGTAATTATTCAAAACAATAATGGATATGTTGCACCACTTACAACTCAATGTAGCTAAGATAATTCATATACCAGCGGCTTGGTATATGTCGTAGTAAGCATCGACGAAACTTATCGTATCGTAGACAGATATTAAGTTTTCAGCACTATACTGTAGAATTAAACATACCATACATGATCCATATCGAACTTGTGAATGTATGTGCCTTAGGGTAGACGTTAATTTTTTTTTTTTAATATTTTGATGAGTGCCGGGCCTAAATCTCTTCTATGCACCTAAAAACTCGTGCACAAAAAATTTCAGGCCCCTAGGA
>JAPYYV010012326.1:7658-18020 GCA_030522625.1 Copidosoma aretas | reverse complement strand
TCTACAATTTTATTCATTGCTTTGAATGAAGCAATGAATGGTTGCAATCGATATGGCCCAACAGCCTCATAAATTTCCGGGTCCTGCAATTGATCAGCTACTTTCAAAAGTCTCCGACATTGATTGCCTTCAAAAACCTCGCCTTGGTAGTTTTTATGAACTATACCCAGCTTCTTTGGCCACAGCAAAGCTTTTTCGATACCTACTACTTTAACAATTCCATTCCAAAAGAGGTGATTAACAAATCCTTGAAGAAGATAAAGTTCTGGTGGAACACATTTCTCTAATATGTACACATCGTCATCTTCATCATTATTTTTCTCGACACATAATGGGAAATGAATTGTACTATGACATTCTTTGGCTTTTTTTTTATCGCAATGTAAGAGATGAAACTGGAAATAATCATCTTTCAAGTTCTTAAAAGTTTTTAGATCAGTATTATGTACTTGCTTATCAATTTATAAATAACTTTCATCAGTTATTTAATCGAAGCTCTCTAATTCTTTTAACGTTACAAAACAATAAGGGCAAGGGTAAGTGGCACTAGCTGTCTGCTGTTCATTAAAAATTAAATCAAGTTTAAAATCTGATGCAAATATGAAAGGTATATCATTAAGTTTAGTTAAATCAATTAAAGTTTCAAGGTTGTCATATGTCTCTTTAATGTTTGGAACAATGCATAATATAATTAACCGATGGACGCTGTTTACTTTACGTTTATTTCCTATATTTCCATTAGATGAATAGAAGGAAACGTTCTTCTTACCTGAATCGTTTTGTTGTTCTTCTTCTTCTTGAGACAAAACAGAGATAGAAATTTAAAAAAAGTTTTGACCACCATCTGCCATCACTTTTATTTTAGTTTTCTGAATTTTCTTTAAATTCCGCTGTTCAAAAATGAAATCAAGGAGTTTACTTGCATTAGCATTAACAACTGGTCTTTCTTTTATACCTTCTTTTTTCTCGAATTGACAAAGGAGTTTTTGGTAAATATCTTCCATCATTTTTTGATTTTCTTGCACATTTTGATTGTAATTCGATTGCACTGATTTTCTTCCTGCCTTACTACAAATAAAGTTTACCATCTTTTTCGTATAATATGTTGATGAAGCTGTTGTAGCTTGAAAGTTATTTAAACTTTGCGCAGAGAAGATTATTTCAGATTTATTTTTTTTATTGACAGATATTCGAAAAATTTTCCTGCTGTATTATTCAAATTAAGTTCATCAGTATTATTCGCAATTTTGTTTTTTAAAAGACTAGTTGTGATTAAATTTTGTTGTTTTTCAGGTAGTTGTTTTACTAAATTAAACACATTGTCACGGGCATTTGAGGAAGAAGCACCTTTACAATTATGTGGAATAGCTTTACCAATTTCCTGAAAACAAGAATTACAAATTTCTAATGAGGTTCTCTTTTTATTCTTATTTGTCTTTGCAGAAGCAGTTTGCAAAGTATTTTTAGAGCCCTGATTAACATCAATTTTAGTGGCAACCTTACGAATAAGACTTCTACGTTTTTTTTTTTTTTGGATGCTTGGTACTTTGAGCTGTTGGACAAATGTAACACTCGCAACTCGTTATCTGTCTGGTTGTTTTTACTAATTTTATATCCTCGTAATCAGGCATGGATGGAAGTGATCTTTTAGAATTACCATGTTTTTCTAGGTCACTGATAGTCAATCTGCAACTGATACAGATGCTTTTCGGGAATTTCTCATTAGAAACATCAAATCGGTCACTTATATGATTTTTAATAAGTGCAACCTGTTTTTCGCTTAATAAAAAATGATTAGATGGCTTATCATAAGAAACTATTTTTTTTCCACAAGGAGCGCATACTTTCATGCGATTTTCTTTATCATCACATTTATGATCTAAAGGTGGATGAAGAGACAGTATTACATTATAAAGCCAACTTCTACAATCAGTATCCAGATAAATATGTTTGATGACACCTGAAGTTGGGATAAGAAAATGTACGATGTTAGATACATATATATGTATATATATATATATGATCGTCACTTCAATTTTTCGATTGCAGATAGCAAAGTGCCATCTAGTTACAATTAAATAACTATATTTTCTGTGGAATGAATCATTCTTTACGTACACTACATGGGTTATTGGAAAAAAATTCAAATAACTTATTTTTGAAATTTGAAATTTAAAAATCAATAAACTTATAGAAAAGAATAAACTTATGCATTCGACTTAAAAATAAATCTTTCACATTTTAATAAGTTATCATTTCTTAAAACCATTCCTCTTATAAAATCAAAGACATTATCTATTTAAAATTTCATAAAAGTATTTAAAAACACGTAAATTATAGTACCTATTGTGAAATTTTATACAATTTTTCCATACAAAATCAAAAAATTAGATTATCTTGAAAACAGGAGCAGCTAGGATTTCAATTAATATTGATTTTGACTCTATTATCAAGTGCAAATACGATCCCACTTTTAGTTTTTGTCGTCATTTTTTTGCGATTTAAAGTTGCTTCCTGCCCACCGTGAGGAAGATGCTAGAATAGCTTGGAAAATTGTAAATGTTATACTCAATACTAGAAACAGTAAAATATGTATATGAGTTCTAGATGATCTGGTCGGGAGCTTGAGGGAAACAGGGGGGGGGGCGGTGGGGGGAGCTGACCCAATATTGTATACAAATAGAGGTGTTGGTTGGTTGATGTAAAAACATAACCCCAATTTTTAGTGTTTTGGATGTATCTATATGGACTTGAGATAGAAAGATTTGGCAAAAAATAATGCATGTTTAGAAAACTATGACACGTATGCAGAAATAATTATTTACGGTTTTGTGCACGATAACCGCATAATATTCAAAAATACGCAATATCTTTAACAGGACGCCAGATAGACCAAAAATAACAATTTTTACAGGTTTCCTAAAGAATAAATAAACACCTAGGCGGACAAATAGAGAGGTTTTTGTCGACGTTACGATATAAACTTAATTTTCCTAATTTTGGGTATATCTTGGTAAAAAGGTGGTAGAAAATTAAAAAAAAAATTACAGCATATTAAAAGTATGAATACGAATATGTACGAAATATTCTAAAATAACTTTAGAACAATATAACTTGTCAAAATCAGAAAAAACACTAAATATCGACAGGATAGCCAGATATACTAAAAATAACGACTCCTTTAGTTTTACTAAAGGGTAAATAAACTTCGAAGTGGATAAGTAGAGAGGTTTAAGTAGACGTTACATCACCTCGTTTTTCCAAATTTCGGGTATATTTTGGAAAAAAAGTGGAAAAAATTTAGAAAAAAATTACAGCACGTTAATAATATGAATACGAATGCGTTCAAATTATTGCGAAATAATTTTATGATAGTGAAACCTTTTGAAAACAGGAAAAACTCTATATCTCGATGGGTAAGCAAGATAGGTCGAAAATAACAATTTGTACAGTTCAATGCAGACATGCATACGTTATTAAAAAAGATTTTTTATATTGTTTGGAAAGAACATAATTTAAAAAATAATTTGGTTCCTTAGTTGCTTTTTTTTATAAAAAATTCATTGCATTTTAAGTATATTTTCTTTTATTTTTCATGCCATTTACGCACACGGTGGTACGTCTGTCTGATTTTCTCTCCCTGACTTTCGCTATGCAGGCATACACGTACATAAGTGTTATAATGAAAAAATTCGTGTCCTCGTACTGACGCTCAGCTGTTCGGCAGACTCAACTGACTCACTGACTGTGACTGTACTATACCTATACTATACACAGACAGTACAAGCACACTTTATGCATACACGCTCTCGCAACTACCATGGTATACTGGCCGTCGTCCAGTGGCCGATGAATCGTCTGAATGAAAATAAATGGATGTGTATGTATGTATTTTTGCTAATGCTATCACAATATTTACTGATAAAATTTATATTATTAGGAAAATTAATTTGTTATTTGCAAAAAAAAATTGATTTTGACATATTTGCATTTTATTCATACAATTAAATTTATTTTTTTTTACATTCAATTTTGTTAGTATGGCAAAGAAGCATAGCTTCTACTGGCAGTCCCGCGACTGTCCCGGTTTTTTTTCTGATCATGTTCGTATCAGTGTTTCATTCCGCCAAGAATAGTTAGAGTATGTGTGTGTGCAGAGGAAGCGATGCGAGCGAGATCGAGCAGTGCTATGCAGGCGCACTCGAGTTTGAGGGATGGACAGAGAAGCGACGGCGAGAGGCGACCGTGCCCTTGCAAGCAAGCAGACCCTGCCCACAATTGAAGGGCCGGATGCAATAAGGGGAGTACCACTGTTTTCAACATTAATGATCACCATTTAGAGGTTTTTTTATGAATACTGAGATACTCTTTGAATAACACTCGTTCCCTATTTTTCATAAAATGTTGTTGAAATTTCAAAAAAAATCAATCTTTCATGAGTAAATCAACGATGAAAAAAGTGCTAGTCCCCTTATTGCATCCGGTCCTTCAATTGTTATACTTTGGTAGTATTCGTTCCGAAAGGACATTTTTCTGCGCATGAAAATTTTTTCTTTGAAGCTAAAGCCATTGTATTAGCAGTTATACATTAGCCATCAGCAGCCGCTGTCAGCAGCCATATTTTTCATCATACAAACGAAATTTTTCCAATAACTTTGCTTCGTTAGCAGACGTAACGACTTTTGGCTTCATTGCAGTTGTTTGATGTTTTTTATTATTATAGTCTTTAATTAAATTATGTAATACATCAAACCACTTATAATTACTATGAAGGCTGAACTTTAACCATATCTTATTTTTTAGAGTACGATTAAATCGTTTACATATTAATGCTTTAATATTACTGTAGGTTGTATATGAATTAATCTTATAATTTTCCATAAGATCTTCAAAAGCTTTATTATAAAATTCTTTGCCTCTGTCAGTATACAAATTCTTTAGTACGCGACCTTGAAGAAATATAGATATCATCGCAGCAGTGACGTCATCACCAGTTTTACGTTTTACCCGTACAGCCCAACCGTAATTTGAAAATATATATATTACAGTGAGCATGTATCTATAACCTTTATTCTCGCGAGCGTAAGGTATCACCTCCACAATATCAGCTTGCCATGTCTCATCTAAGCCCAGAATATCATAATTTAGACGGGGATAGTTACGTCCAGCTGGTTTGTGGAGCTTCGCTACTACAATTTTCTTCTTAGTATTCATCCTCGTTGATGCTTTATAACAATAGCTTTATACTTTAAATTAATATCTTTTATCTAGTCTAATTATCTTCAGAAGTGATGTGAGCAGTCTGAGATAACACCTCCTCAATAATAGTTATATCCCGCTCCAAATTCAGTATTCTTGTAACCAATGAGTCGCTGAAATTGCTTATTCTTTGGTCTATTTTATCCTGACTGTGTATTATAATTTTCTTCTCCCTTTCAAAACTCACAAGATTTATTGCATCATTAGGCTAAATAGCTACTGCAACATTGTACAATCTGCTGTTTTCTATATTACAATGTCCATCAGCGGTAATTTTATATCCAATATCGGAAGGACCTTGACTACCACCTTTATCTTACCCAACTTACGTCCAAACACGTCAATGCTAATTTTGATACTGCCGCAAACGTGCATGTGCATCAGTATATACCCTCCTTCTCGTAAATCTTCCATGATTGATATTATCTTATTATCATGACTTAGGTTTCCTGCTGATCTTTCAGCTATCTGTCGTCAGTAACCTGAAGACGATAAACCAGATCATTTGAATCATCCCACGGCACATAATCCACATGCTTACTTGTTGTATGAGTAGTTTTGAAGCAAGGTAACAATGACCCTCCTTTTTTGCCAGTAAGAAGATTAAACATTGGAGCAATGATTTTACGAATTTATTACTATTATGCTGTCTGATAGCTCCGTCTTTGCTGAATCCTATTCTATGAGCACTGGAAGCAACCAAAAGCATATTATATTTTTCATAATCATCCTGAGTTATATGAGATTTATCAGGATATTTTTTCACAAGCAGCTTCATTAATCCAATACTCGTCGGATATTTTAATTCATTTAATCTGATTTGATTATTTTCAAAATATATTGATGAATTACCAAACTTGTACATTCCATCCTTTTTTCGAAGTCCATACATCAAATCTAATAAATCTCTCTGATTTTGTTCAACTATTTGTAAAAATGAGTTGTTCTCGTCAGTATGCATATCATCTTCAGGTTAAATGGTAACATTCAAATCATCTTCATTATCATCACTTTGAGTGATAGCCGATTGAAAATTTTTATCATCATCATCATCACTATATTTCCCTTTTTTTATTCGTTTGTCTTCTGTACTATTTTTATATAGTTTATTAAAATGATTATGAATGACTGAGTAGTTTCTTTTATTTTTTTTACTTTCATTAAAAATTTCCTTAATAGAATCAGTGATCGGTTTAAAAATTTCACTGCGTACTTTTTCGCTCTTGACTTTACCAAATTTCAATAGTTTATACTTCATTTTGACGGCTTTTCTTGCCTTCACTAGTTGACTAAGAACATCTTTTCCTCGCTTATATATGTTGATGCTGTTAAATCTTGCAGTAGATTGAATGTAGTGCGCTATATGCGTTCAATATTTATGGCAAAATTGGTAAAGCCTTTCCTATATCGACCGTTATTCATCAGTCCATCTTTATCGATAAAAACAAGTCCATGTTTATCATCATTCCAACATCTCGAGCATAAATATTTAAATTTATTATAGGGCATATCAAAGTTCACATGATCGGCATATACATGTCTTAAATCAACCTCATCTTGACGAAATAGAGCTAAAAGATCAACGGTTTTTCTTACAAGGTGTTTTGGTATTTGTGCATATGACTGACAGAAAAAGGAACAGTCTACGTTTTTATAACTCCCCATACAGTAAAAGGCTTCAACATTATCTTGTTTTTCACATGCTATATCATCGAAAATCATGATAGAATTTGGTAAAGCATCATCTGGAGATATAACTGCTTCATGTTCATTGAAAGGGAAGTATTTCACATCATCTATAGGTTCTAATAGCTCTTTTAAAAAGACATATTTTGGTTGCTTAAGTGATTTCGAATACACGTACATATTCTCAAACCTTGAACCATTAGCATGTACACTTAATGCTAATAAACTATTAGTTTTACCACAATTAGATGGAGCGCAGAATACAGCTTGAATACTGTTAGGATGTAATGCACCATGTCGATTTGGGTCCTTTTCCTGTCTTACAGCCATGTCAAAGTTTGGCACTTGCAATTCAACAGTTTGCTCTTTGAATTTCATGTCTGCTTAAGGACTTCATGACGGCACGATTGCCACTAAAATATTAACCATAAATACAATGCTTTTATACTCTAACATCAATTCACGACTGCGCATGCGTTGTAAAGAGAGAGAGAGCTATGAATAAAATAATTTTCTTTTCTATCCCTTAGTCTTTGTTCAACCTTTCAAGAGTGATGATGATTATACACCATAAACGGGGACGTAGTATTTTTAACAGGGTTATAAATACTTTACCAGTAGAACTTTACATACCAGGCCATCAGTACTGCGGTCCAGGTATTAAGCTTGTAAAACGATTCGCTAGAGGTGACCCAGGAATAAATCCGTAAGACGAAGCTTATAAGAAGCACGATATAGCTTATTCTTAAAATCGAGAAAATATTAAGGCTAGTAATTCATCGGATAAAGTTTTAGCTGAGAAAGCTTGGGGAAGAGTAACAGCTGAGGATTCGAATATTAGCGAGAAGGCAGCTGCTCTAGCGATAACAGGTGCTATGAAGCTTAAAAGTAAATTTGGTATGGGTCTAAAGAGTATGAAAAAGAAACTGCATATTACTTTAAATACAGTTAGATCTGGTTTGCGAGAAATTAATACTAAAAGTAAAGAAGCGTGCAAAGTTATTGGTTCTGTTTTGAAAGGTGCGTGTAGTGCGGTTAAAAAAGCAGGTGGTACAAAATATGTCAAAGAGTCGCGTGTGGTGCATTACCTTTGATACCCTTATTTGCTGGTTTGAGTGCAACTGGTGCACTAGCAAATAGAGTAGCAGAAATATTAAAAAATATTAATGCAGCTAAGGCTGCTAAGCAGGAGCTACAAGAGAGTCAAAGTCATAATAAAACTATGAAGTATATTGCCCTTGGAAAGAGTCTCCATCTTAAACCATAAAAGACTGAGTTGGGTGTCTATTTAAAGCCAGATAATGAAAAAGGTTTTAAAAAAAAGCTTGATGATGTAAAACTTCCTGATAGAGCTTTAATTGACATTGATATACTTCATAAATATGGACCTGTAACTCATTGGGTGGCCTATCGAAAATGTGGTAATCATGTCATTTACTTCGATGGCTTTGGTAATCTGCAGCTGTCTATAGATTTAAGGTTGTACCTTGGCGTTGGTAAGGTTAAGTACACTTATGAAAGATATCAAAGTTTTAATTTTCACAAATGCGGTCATTTATGTTTAAATTCCTATCACGAAGGTTGTCAAAAAGTATATTAAGTTGTTAGAAATCTATCATTAGCTCTTTTAAAGTTATGGAAGAAACAACATTGACACGTAGTCTGTCTGGTACTTCTTCTGTATTGGAAGCGCAGTATTTTCCACCTATTGAACTATCAGAGAAAAAAAACTACGTTTTTGGCTTAGTAGAACTCCTAACATTTAGTTTAATTCCAAATATTGATGAAAAGAATAATAAAGTTTACGTAGAAGACGGTTAAAGCGTCAAAACTTAATGAGTCAAAACATTCAATTTCTAAGAAGTCTAGGATTACAAATAAAAAGCCCTGGTGGAAACTAAATTGTTTATTTTCATTCCTTTATTGTAATAGGCATGGAAGGGATTTTAGACCTTTAGTCCCCTGTCAAGTTTTATGAGTCAGTTGTGCACTATGAGATTCATGCTCATCAGCCTTACACATCGTCAACCTATGGTAATAGTGATGAAATACGTATATTGATTCAACATCAAGACCGATGTCTGCTACCATCCTGAAGCTCTTTATACATTTCAGGGAGATGAGTTAAAGCTGATGGTAGTTGAGCTACAAGGAATACTGAATTAGTGAACAACGCCATCTGTCACCTATTCGATGAAATACGATATTAGATAAACGCTATAGGGAAAGGTAAGTGTAAAAATGTAGGTATGCCAACTCTCATGAAAAATTGGTGAACGCTGAGTCCTGATCAAAATTTAATGATTAAGAATGGAGGTTGGCTTGAGCTTAAACAGGAGGAGGAGGCAAGTCTAACTGATAATAAAAGTAATTTTGATGTATTAATCCCTCTTAGTGTGCTTTTGGGTTTTGCTGAGAACTATCGTAAAGTGGTTATTAATGTTAAACATCAACTTATACTTACAAGATCAATAAATTATTTAAATACAGATTCAAACATAAATTCCCCCGGCTGCTGGTGCCGCTAATGCGGTAGCAATTTTGAAAGACTTTTGGATAGTCATATTGGAACTTGAACGGCTTATGCCCTCTGCAGTACTTTAAGATTCCAATAAAATTTATTTATTAAACTATTTACAAAAGTATAAACTCATATCTATGAGTTTTCTTACGTGGAAGCTGTACGAATATCCACTTTTATCTACTACATAAAGACATATATGGACAGTTAAGACATCCAATCTGTTGAAAAAGCCTCGTTGTGTTATCTTAGCTTTCCAGACAAACTGTAAGAATCAGAGAGGTGTTAATGCTACTAGGCTTGATCATTGTAATGTAAGAAATGTAGAATTTTATCTTAATATACTATATTATCCTTTTGGCGATCTCAATCTAGATATATCTCACTATCAGTATGCATTGTTATATGATATGTACGCTGATTTTCAGAATTCTCATTATGGTAAAGATCGTGCTCCTTTTTTAAATGAACATCAATTTCAGAATAATATTTCTCTAATCGTCATTGATTGCTCCAAGCAAAATGAGTCGCTAAAAGTACTCCAGTAGATGTTCGTTTAGAATTTAAATCTCACGGCAATTTTACCGCTAACACATCAGCCTATTGTTTGGTTTTACGCGATCGCATAGTACAGTATAGCCTAATGAGTGGTGACGTCAAGAAAATCATGTAAAGCGTAGTGGTGGAAGTATATTGTTGGGGGTAGAGTGGTGGAGTAAGGCTATAAAAGCCAATGTATGGCTCTGCTAACATTATTCGTTTTCTAACCGTCATGGAAAAAGGTCAGAGCAGTTGGTGCAGAGAAAAAAAAGAACAATAAACGACGACAAAAAGAGTAGAAAAAATATTTTGAAAAAAAAAAAAAAAAAAAGAAATAGGGAGTGAAAGAAAAATTC
>JAPYYV010012325.1:0-10363 GCA_030522625.1 Copidosoma aretas | reverse complement strand
TTTTTGTTAGCGTTACAAATTAGCAACAAATTAGCAACAAATTATGTACTGGTTTAGAAGTAGGGGTCGCCAATTGGTACTGCTAGCTTGATATACGTACATCTAATAGAGCTTTAAAATATCTCTATTTATTATTTTGAATCATCTTTATAAGTTATTTTTTTCAGTTTTCATTAACGAAATACTAAGATTTTTGAGGAAAATCACTCATATCTACGTGAAAAATTGAAGAGTTGTGATAATTGAAAGATTTACATAAATATTTTATTTATCTTTTAGCTGTTCACAAAAAATTTGAGTTTTATACCTTATTAAGGATTTTATGACGATTTTATGGTCAAACAACGATTTTTGTTACTCTCCTAAGGGTTCAAAAATCTAATTTCAAATTCTGAATGGTAACATCTTATAGAGCTCTAAAGTAGCTTTATTTTCCATTTCAAATAATATTCATAAGTTATTTTGTCTGGTTTCTATAATGGGAACACTAAGATTTTTGTGGAATTCAGTCATATTTCTGCTGAAAATTGTTATAAAGCGTAATGGTGATGAAACTATTTGTATGAATTTCTTTATTCGTTTTTCAACTATCCAGGAGAAAATTTGAATTATGTACCGTATTAAGGTGTGCATATCGGATTTTATGGTTGAAAAACGATTTTTTTTTTTTTGTTTTTACTTTTTTAAGGGTAGAAAAAAATTACTCGAATTTATAAATTGTAACATCCGATAAAGCTTCTAAAAAGCTTTATTTTTCATTTTAAATCATCTTGATAAGTCATTGTTTTTAGTTTTGATGAAATAAATACTGAGATTTTTGAGGAAAACCAGTCACATCTCTGTTAAAAAATTGAAGAATTGTAAAGATAAAAATATTTATACATATTTTTCTATCTTTGAGCTGTCTAGAAAAAAATTTGAGTTTTACACCTTATTAATTTCGTTATTACGATTTTTTTTATTTAAAAAAAATGTTTTTTTTTTAATTTTTCTAGGGGAAATTTTGTTCTTAAAATTAATAATTGTGATTAATAGAGCTTTAGAATAGTTTCATCAGTGGCGAGTGCTATTTTTACCATCGGGATCGCACCATGCTTTCAAAAAAGTAAAGGGTACAAAACGATTCTAGAATATCTTTTTAGTAATCAACCGCTAAAATTACTTACAATATGAATGAAGCCATCATATCCTGCAAATTACCACCCACACACTAACTTAGTTTAATTTTCTGCTGTATTCCTATAAGAAAGTTATATTTTGTACTTTCTTCTATTGTAAAAAAAAAAGAGTTTTCATCAGCAAAAGTTAAGTAGTAAAATTACTAGAATAATGTATAAAATTATAAGCGATTTGAAATATTACCGTTCGAATGTGTAATTTTATCGGCGTGATTTTGATTTTAACAGCTTAAAACGAACATATTTCTATAGAATTCAATTTGTCCAATATAAAGATTTATTCATACATACAAATTCATATAAAAGCTCGTTATTCATAAATTTAAGTTTTTATAATAAAAAAAAGAATAATATTTTAAAAAGATGTAGTTACAGCTATCAAAAATGATAGCAAAAAAAATATGAGGAAGCTTTGGGCTAATCAATTGGCAGCGGTTTTTCTCTCTATACGAATTAACATTGAAAATAATATGTCCGACGATTAATATTTGAATTACATTTTGAAATCTAGTCATTTAGAAACAGAAGAAACCCACTATAATAAACAATATAATAATGATAATAGTATTCATAAGTTTCTAATATTAAGTATATTAAAAATCGGGACTTACATTTCATATCTTAGTATTCTTTCGATGTGTACTATGTTTTAAATTCATTCAAACAGAACTGAAAAAAGTTGTTCTAAAAATATCTTAATGCATAAATATACTTTTAATAATTTTCCATAAAATTTATGGTTTTACAAATTTCCTATTCGACGTAATCGTGTTAGAAAAGGTTTATAGGTTTTGCTATTTATTTTTGAATTTCTCATGCCCCAATAATAGAAATAATAATATTAATATCAATAATGTTACCCAAAACAAGGTATGGTGTAACAGCTGACTTCTTGTTGGAGGGCGAAATAGAAAATATTCAAATAGTGATGAGAATATAGATAAGGATTAGGAAAGAGGCCACAAGATAAATAGAGAAGCTCATAAAAGAGTAGGAGGAGAACCAGTGCAAGGAAAAAGATGATTGGGAGACAAAAACGGAAAGTTGAAAGAAAGAGCTGGAGGTGGTGTGGACACAAGTGAGGAACTTGGAGGCGATTAAAGAAAGAGACGAGAGAGAAAAGAGAAGAAATAATATAATTATTAAAGGCAAGACTTTCAAAGGCAAAGATGTGAAACAGGGGGTGAAGAAGTTTCTCGATGAGCAGTTGAACATTGATGTACGTATAGTGAACGCTTTCAAGCTAAAAGGAGTATATAAAGGGTAATCTATGACAATAGTGAAATTGACAAGTGAGGATAAAAATAAAGTGATCAAGAGAAAAAAGCACTTGGACAAAGACATTTTCATAGAAAACGACATGACGATGAAAGAGAAGGAAATTCAGAAAAAAGCTATTGAATGGCGTCGGAAAGGTAATTTTGAAAGAATCAAAACAATGAAGATTGGTTACAAAAGTGCCCATTTTGATGGTGTGTGTTACAAGTGGGATGAGTTACAAGGGCAGTTCTGCGATTTTGATACCGGGAAAAGCATCGAGGAAAAACTGAAGATGGCAGTGGTCAATAAAAAAAAGACAAGGTTAAGTAGTTTGGCTTTGGTACAGCGTGGTCTACAGAGCAAACAGGACATCGAGTGAGGTGCTATCGAGGGAGGGCAGCACGTGTGTAGCAAATGTGGAAATTATAGTGTAGTTAAGTTAAGTTTGCAGTATAGTAGAAAATAAATAAAGGACAAATAGAGACTATAAGTATGGACTATTGCATTGATTTCGAGTTTTATAGAATCAGTTCAGCAAGAGTAAAGTTTTATGTAAATTAGACTTGGATTGTTTGGATTTTTAAATGTAAACATTGTTTGAAATAAGATTGGGTGGTGTGAAGCCACTAAGCGGAAAGGTATTGCTGCTCAGATTTTTGATGATTAAGTATTATTTTTGATAAGAAATCTTTTTTGATAAGTATGGACAATTGTAGAGACTTTAAGATTGGTTTGTTTAATTTAAACATAGTTTCAAGAAAAAGTTGAGCACGATGAAAGTTATGTAAAATTTTAGTTAAAAGCTGTCCTTTCAATTCGTTTGTATTTATTTTTTGTACATAAAGTACACTGTCTTGGCCAGGCAGGCTGATAGGTAATAAAAAACTACTATTAATATCAATAATAACAAAATAAATGTAAGAGTATTTAGGCATTATATTCGATGATGAGCATATGAAAATTTTTAATAACCCGATAACAAAGCAAGTTTAGCACAGTCAGCTTCACTCATGCTTTTGAACCCGGTGGTAGCGGGTACGAGCCACAAATAATCATTTTTTATTTATATCGATTAGAATTAATGTAAAAGTATGTTCAAGAATCGATTTGAAATTACATTCGGCGATTTATTCATTTAGGAACTGATAAATTTATTATCATATTTATCACTAGGGCTTTCTCCTATATCTAATATTGCGAGAAATATTAAATACATTTAAAATGAAATCCAAACCTTTATTGCATACATTTGTATCCTTTTTACATGTACTATTTTATAATTTTATTTCAAAAAATGTTTTTTAAGATAAAAATAAATTTGTCTTGAAAATTTGGAGAAAGAAATATTTCAATTACATGGACAATTTTAGGTAGTACTGTCGGTACTTTCAATAAGGTTTAATTGTCGATGAAACTTAACAAACTAATTACTTATGAGGTAAAAATGACTTAGTTGAAATTTTGTGACATATTTTAACTGACCACACTAAAAATGCTGTTTGAATTCAAAAAAGAATAACAGGAAAGAAAGTAAATCTTAATACTTATCAGTTTCAGCTCTTTAAGGTAGTCCGTCACCCCTACACAGCATATATTTTAAACTTTTTTACTATATACGTTAATTAAAAGTTATAAAAACTGTCACTTAACCTGACAATCATACCCCTAGTGCTAAAAATCATGTAATTTTTTCATAAAATTTTGTTGTTAAATTTTTCGGATACCGGGGATTTAGAAAAACTTCAACAAATTGACTAAGACTTTTTTAATTTACATCTAATTTTCAGTCTTTTGGGCTCATTCTCTTCCTTCTCTTCCTTAAACAAATTTAATGGGAGTCACAAGGGGAAAATTTGCAAATACTTCGACAGATTTTCCAGAAAATTTAATTGTTTACCTATTTTTCGTATTTCTGTATAAATAATTAAATTTTCTGGAAAATCTATCTAAGTTTTTGTAAGTTTTATCCTGGTGACCCCCGATGAATTTGTTTAAGGAAGCGAATGAGCCCAAAAAATTAAAAATTGGGTTTAAACTAAAAAAGTCTTAATCAATTTGTTGAATTTTTTCGAAATCCCCGGTATCCCAAAAATTTAACAACAAAATTTAATGAAAAAATTGCATGACTTTTAGCACTAGGGATATGATTGTCAGGTCAAGTGACAGTTATTGTAACTTTTAATTAACATACATAGTAAAAAAAATTTAAATATATGCTGTGTAGGGGTGATAGACTACCTTAAAATACTGATTGGGTACTTATGAGAGGAAAAAAGTGGAAAAACGAGCCAACATACGTGTTACAGCAGGACATTTCTTTAGTAAACTGTTTCTCAATTTTTTTTACTGATTCTTAAGCCTTTAAACTTTATACACGTACTGCCAAGTTATTGATGAACAATACCATATAAAGAAATTCCCGGTTTTGAAAACTTCGTCACATACTTTTTCTGATTCAAATTTTTTTTGGTATGTTTGAATTTTTTTTGGCTTTACAAAACTATTTATTGGCCGTTGGCATTGACTCTTGGTAATTAAATTCAATAAGGATAAGCCAAGAATTTTTTCATAAGTTTCCATTAATTATTATTTAAGTCGTGGCAGTTATAGTAAAAATTGTCATTGATTTTTGAGCAAAATCATACACTTGACTAGCGAGGTACCGACAGTACTACCTTAACTATAAATAAACTCGTAGTATTTATATCAATGACGCTTAAAATACGTTTTTACCTACAAGGTGAGGTTAATTTATGTTTCAGGTATTAGGCACAAAATGATAGAAGGGCATAAAGTACAGCCCTAGAAATTACAGTAAGAAAAATATCGTTTGCCACTCGGCCTCATACATATACTGTTCAGTAATCATACTTAGTACCCTCGCACATTGGAAAAAAAGGCTTTTTCGGACAAAATTCTGCCTTCACTACGAATCTAAACCGATTATGATAATTTTTTTTTCTTTTATCCTCGTGAAACAATTGGCTTGACTGTATCACTGTGATTTTTTCGATTATTGTCAAACATAACCTCAAAACTAATGTAATACTCTAAAAATTCGATGGCAGATGTTTCAAAACATACATTATTTTTGAACGCATAAGTACAAATTGTTAATTTTGAGGTTATAAATTACAGCAAAACAAAAAAAAAATAAACCGGAATTGCGTTCTCAACCTTCATTATTTAAAATAAGTATCAAATTTTGAGTAGGATATTTGAATTGAGTAAACAAATTTTTTTTAAGGTTACAGTGTTACATTTTCTTAATATCAATATGATTTCATTGCCACACAAACTCCTGACGGATAACTGATTAAAAAAAATACAAACCTAATTTCTCAATTAAAAAATAGCGATTTTTCGAATTTTTAGAGTTTTACATTATTTTTGAGATTATGTTAGACATTAATCGAAAAAATCGTATTAATGCGGTCAAGCCAATTGTTTCACAAGAAGAAAAAAAAAAAAAATCATCAAAATCGAAAGAGATTAGTAGTGAAGGCAGAACTTTTTCCAAAAAAAGTCATTTTTTTCCCACTGTACCTTGGGATGAAAATTATATTTTCCTAAGTTTTGAAGGCAAATACAATTTCAATCAAAGCAGGATTTTAAAATTAGATTAAAACATAGTACTCGTAGAAAGAACACACAGCTGTACAGATATTCAGTATAGGATCCAAATTTATTTTTAATGAATTCAATATTAGATACCGAAGAAAACCCTTCAGTTAAACAGTATAATTATAATAATCATAATAATAATAATGATAATATTCATCAGTTTCTTAATGACTAGAGAATGTGTTTCAAAAATTAATCGTTGGACACATTTTCAATGTTAACTTAAATCGAGAGAAAAATAATTCTGGATTGCTGTGGATTGATCCTGGTACCTTCAAGTCCAAAAGCAATCGTCATAACGACTGTACTACAATTACACGCAACTTTCAGAAAAAAGTGTTCAAGATACTGGTCTATCAACTATACATACAAATATAAACTAACATGTTAGACTAGATGCATCTATTTTGTTATTATTGATTCTGATGTTTCCTTTAAAAATTATAATTATTATCATACATTTAATTTAGACAAGAGTTGGTGTTTTTGCAAGAAGTAAAATGTTTCAATAAATAAAAAAAAAGGGTGTGGGTTGTGGGACCTACGGCAGAAGTAAAACTTCAAGTATATATATAAAACGAGAGAGGACAATTTTAAAAATAATAAAACAATTATATTCATTAGTTTAGAAGATGAGATTTAAATCAATTATCGAATGGAATATTGTTGTGTTATGTATATGTATCAATGAAATGTTTATTTTGTATTATTAAGAGCATACTAATACACAGAATATAAATATTAATAATGTTCATCATTAAAAGTTTAAGTATATGTAAATACTAGTACTATAATAACGTGTCCATAAAAATACTATAAAAGAATAGCATATTGAGTAAAAAAAAAGAAAATAGTGTGAAAATATCATTGAAAGTTGATTATCATTCTTCAGTTTTTATATTTTTTTTTCTTATTCTGAATGACGTTCATCTGTTACACTCTACTCAGAGTTTAAAAATGAAGCAATCAGCTTAATATGATAGCTAAAATATGAAATATGAACTGTTGATTCTAATTTTTCAACAAATTGTGTATGAATGTAAGAAGGTGTGCTTAAATTAAAAAGTCTTAAAAACCAATTTGCAACTGGTTCAAACGTGCAACGATATATTTTTGGTACTAAAAGTTGATTAAGATCATTATAGTTATTTACGTAACAAGTGCAGGAAAGACGATTTTCCACACGAGTTGTGATTGACGCGCACGAGTGATGATAAAAAAGACGAGTTACCGGCACCGGCCACAAGTGCGAGTTTATCACACGAGTGTTGAAATTGTCCCGCACGAGTTGCGTACAAGATTTTTCACAATATGTGTGTGGAAAATCGATTAATGTGTCAAGCATTTCCAAATACTTAATTAATAATTTTTACTACTGAATTATTAGTACTTACACTTGACGTTGACACCTATTAACTACGTATACACATGTATACTTTCTGCATAAGCACGCAATTTCATTATAACTTTCGCTAGTTTTTTTATAGATAATTAATACGAAATAATAATTCCCGACGATGGTTGTGCGGGGTCGAAGAGCGGCAGCCCCTGGTGGGGGAGCAGGTGGCGAAGCCGCTGGAAGGTACGGGGGCACGCACCCCCGCTGAAAAATATCCAAGGGACTGGATCAGTAAAAATCACGATCTAATTCCTCAAATCGGATTACATACACGAGAAAATAACATGAAAAGAAGATTTTGTATTACTAATCTCTTACTAATGCTCTTACAAATCTGTATTGTTGGACATACTCCAAAATCCGATGACGTAAAAAGTTACTCGACAAAATATGCGGAAAAAGAATCGCGTTTTTAAACAAAAATAACTATTATCTATATCTCAATCGAGAAACTACTCTATCAAAATAAATTTTTCTGTTTCTTAAAACACTATACGAACATTATTTCTAACTTTTAATTTGATGAAGAAAATTTTGTCATGTTGTTATATAAAACATTTCTTTGCAGTGTGAAAAAAATTTTCCGTACCGATTTCTCACACTGAAAACAGTGCGGGAAATACCCATTTTCCACACACTTTTATGAAAAAAGCGCCTGAGAAACACAATAACGCCATGCGAGTCACGTATGCTTTTGCAAGCATTAATTTACGTAACTGCATATTGTTGAATATTTGATAACGATTTAAACAATTTTTATTGCCATTGTCATTTAAAAATTTCAATTAGCATGTAAAAAAAATCATGTTAATGCTGTGTGAGTTGTTTGTACTTGTACGAGTTTATTTTTGCAAATCACTGTTAGAAATGATTATGAAAATATGATGAAGATAGAAAACCTGAGTCTGAGTACAGTGTGTCATTAAGCGCATCATGACAGTCTTATAGGTTATGGCTGTATGCTTTTTTAATGTGCAAAATATTGATCAATGAACTGCATTTTATTATCCCGTCGCACTATGATATAAAAAAACTAAAATAAAGTAGAAATTCTGAAGATTTTTTTAGTGTTTTTATAAAGTTAGTTTGATTTGTATAATTTAAAAGTTGTTATTTCTGTATCCCATTGCTACCCATGTTGAAATACATATTTTGAAATTAATTATCTTAAAAACTAGTTCCCGTAACCTAACATTAAAAAATTATTAATTACATGAAGAAATTTAATACATTACATACTTTAAATTCACGCATAAAATATTTTAAATAAAAAACGTGCGGATTTTGTACATTAAATATTTTCCCTACCTCGGACCTTTTTGGAACCCTGGTACACCTTCGGTAGGAAAAATAGCATTTGTAACTCGATCGTAAAAGCTTCTTCACAAACCTCATTACGTCCCTCACGTACGGCCAGTGATGGGTAAACTAGATAAAAATGATGATTTATATATACGTGTATAATACAAGTATAATACATATAATGTACTGTATTATACGTGTACAAATAGAAATTATTTTTCCGTGTACTTTACTGTAATATTCTGTAATATACAGTATTATACATGGAAATCAAGTCAGAAAAAAAGTTTTTGTGAAATGTAAACTGACCCTAATGCAGCGCTTACACAAGGTACAAATGTACATACAGTAATATGTTATTGACATTATTGTGCGTCATTGGCTGATGGTTCTGCTGTGCTCTAATCACGAAGCTCAAAAATTCATGTTTTTTATTTTCTGTAAACATAATTTATTAAAAATTTTTTTTTTTTTTTTGCAAAAAGAAATAATTGTATACTTTTAATTGGAATTAAATTCAAATTTTTTGTTAGATCCGTTCACGCACTGCTATCGTTCAATGACAGGTAATTTATTACACAGACGCTATTAAAAGAACATAAATTATGTCGTGTCAGAACTTTTTTTTAAATAGTGTAAGTAAATAATTTTTAAATATGTATTTGAAACAAAGTCGGAAAATTTTTTTGCACGCAGAGCCCATACGTTAACTTTCTGATTTTGGTATATTTTTCGTGAAATAGCCCATACATGTTTATCATTGACGTGCCACGATTAAAGACAAATGATTGCGAAAAGTGTCACAAATGTTTATTCAAATTTTTAAACTTTATTATAATGTATTTTACTGTATAATTGAGGCGTGTGTATTATACACGTATTATACAAGTATGGATGAATGTATTATACTCTCTGTATTATACGTACCCACTCTTGCCTACGGCTCGTGCCGTAAACTTCCCGGTTCGCAAATTAAAGCCTTTCCAAACTCATGCGAAAACTATTTCTCACCATGATGAAGGATAATGTTTGTTGGGATTTTAAGATCGGAAATGAAATCAGCAAGATAGAAAATCTTTGACAACAGCAGACATGGTTATTCAATATAATTCTACTTAAATAGATATAGTGTCCTGAAAAACGACAGAACATCTCGCAATACAGAAAAACAAACGGTGTAAGAAAACTGTTCATGGTTACTTACTTTAAGGCAACTTTTCCTTAATCCATGACTCCTGACTGCTGCCACTTGGTCGATTCAATTGTATTTTAAATTATGAAACGGAACATGCGCGATTGTCTTTACGTAATTCAATTGCGCATATTAACCACATGATGAGTTGAAAAACATCGTTTTTCGATATCGCAAAAAATACATCGATGTACGATGTATCGGTGGACAAAAAATATCGTCGAAATACATCGATGTATCGGCAAAAAAATATCGGCACTTTCGATGTTTCGATGTATTTTGACCATACATCAGCAGAGATTAGTAGAAAGATTGCTAACGCCAATGCTACCAGGCACGTCAACTTTTCAAGCCACTGATTCGAGCGCCACGCCATGGCCAGCCGTCGAACCAGGCACACATCTTACT
>JAPYYV010012324.1:0-10796 GCA_030522625.1 Copidosoma aretas | reverse complement strand
CCCACCCCTACTTAACTAACCGACCGTGTGTTCGCACATGTAAACATAGTAAATCAGCTGATCGCTGATGTGAGTCGGAAAAATTCGTGAAAACATGCTTCAAAACGACAATCAGCTGATTTACTATGCTTACATGTGCGAACACACGGCCGGTTAGTTAAGTAGGAGTGGGGGTAGGTATCAACATTTGAATTGACCAAATCATCATTTCCGAATAGAGCCTAGGTGTATTGCGGTTATCTCATTGGTCAAATATTCAAACGAGAGTTCGTGAATTATATATGTCCATCTATACGCGTTACCGACTCGTAACTGATTTTGAGCTGTGCTATTGCTAAACCATTCACTTAACATCATGATTATCATTATTTTACACGGTTTCATAACAAACGAAACATTTGCGAAAAGCTCACCTTTAAAAAAATAATTAGTTTCTAAATTTATTTCAGTTTTTGTCAATATGACAATGGTACTTTATTATTTCATGATTATACTTTTTGGGAATTTCACTGGCAGCAGGTTTTTAAACGAAAATTATTTTTATCATAATGCAGAATTAAATTAAATATCAAATGTCTAATAAATTTTGAGAATTTCAACGACACTAGAAAACTCGATTTTTTTTTCTTTTTGAAGTATAATTCAAGTTTGTGTAAACACCTGACTGGATGTTAATATGTTTACAGTTGACGAGTTGAAATTTGTAACACTTTTATTAATGCCTAATTAAAGGATATAGACGTACAATTATTCTGTACAATTATTCCTTTGATGAATCATGAAAAGTAAATTTATAGATATCAATATTTTCATTGTATTCTTTTTTGAAAAAAATTTTCTGTCTCGCTAAAAAAATTCACAAAATAGATGAAAAAAATAAAGCTTCAGGCCTAGAAATTACAAATTCATCTCTCCAAACATAAACCCGTACTAAAGAAACACTCAATGAACTTACATTAGCAAAACGAGTAAAAGAGCCTGATACTTTTAAAGATAAAAAAAATCGCTTTGAAAAATATTTTATTTATCTGTATAAAAATTCCGAGTAAAAATCTAATGATTTTTTCAACTCGATTAAATTCATTAGGTAAACAAAAAAAATTATTTTCTAAAAAAATATATTTTTCATTCGGAGTGTATTTTTTGAAAACATTGAAAAAGAAAGAATACAATAAAATTCTCGATGCCAAGGTAGGCTTAATTATTAATTATTATATTAGCTGAAACAACGTATGTACAAAAAAAGATAAAAAATAAAAAAAATGGATATTTTCACGAGATAATTCCTACGTTTCAAGGGAGTGCAAAGCTCTCTCGACTCATTTTCAGATGGCCCTCTTGCAACCTGGCTTACGTCACCAAATCACATTCAACTTTCAGAGGCTTTTTCCTGGCTGCCAGATGCTGGCGAACTTGACGGTTGCGACTTGACCGACAGTGTGCTCAATGCAGGAATGTCCCACTCATCGGATCCCTGACCACCCATTTTGTTTTTTGTTTCTTCAGTCGTTATGACATTCTCTTTCTCCTTTTCTGTCTCTTTGTCTTTATCTTTAGCCTTACCCTTGTCCTTTTCCTTGTCTTTATCCTTCACTCGTTCCTTCTCCCTGTCTTTGCTCTTTTTCTTATCGCTTTTTTTCTTCTCCTTTCCGGAATCTCTTACAGGCGACGAATCCTTCTTTTTCTTCTTTTTCTTTTTTTTCTCTTCTGACGTGTCGTTGCCTTTGTGCTTCTTGCTCGGCGGAGGTGACAACGACAGCGACGATCTCGATTTTCTCCTGCTGCTGTACGAACCCGGAGATCCGGAACTCCTTCTGGCCGAAGACGGTGACCTCGACGTTTCGTTGTTTTTGTGCCTTCTCGGCGGTGACGAGGGGGACTGGCGTCTCCACCTGTAACCCGTCGATGCCGTACCCAGCACGTAAGGTTCATACGAGGGCGAGCGTCGGTGCTGCCTCGGGGGAGAGGATGTTACCGATGACCTGGAGTTGGACGACGAATACTTGTGGTACCCTGGGCGCCCGAACCTTGGGGGCGGCGACGGTGAGCGTCTGTACCTCACAGGGCTTGGCGGCAAGCGCCTGGGATACTTTGGGGGAGGCGAGGGTGAGCGCCTGAGGTAGTGCACCGGCGACGAAGCTCCCAGGTATTTGGGCGAGCGTCGTCGCATGCTGCGGGGCGAGGGTGGCGAACGCCGGTAGTAGCTTTCCGAGCCAGGGGAACGGTACCGATTGGTCCAGCCACGCTCCGCCGGGGGAAGAGAAGGAGAACCGGAACGCGAGCGAGACCGCCGGGAAGGGAACGTCGCTGTTGATTGGTAGTCAAACTCCTCGGCTACGAGCTGCTTCTGCAGATTCTTGCGTTGCTCAATGAGCTTGCGCAAGTCATCCTCCGAGTTTTTCTTCTGATCCTCTATCACGTACTTCAGTCTGTCTCGGAGATCTTTCTTCGGCTTTTCGGTGATTATACTTATGTCTTCGTCATCATCGCCGCCGTTGACTTCGCTTGTTCTCCTCGACCTGCTGCTGTGACTACTGTTACGACTACTCGATCTGTCCAGCGGTTCTTCTTTCACCAAGATTTTTTCCTGCTTGATCTTGAGGTTGGAGTAAGATTCGCGTTGCTTGAAACCAAGGAAGGACTGATTGGGCTTTACCGAAAACTCAAAGCCGTCTACGGTTTTGAAGCTGGCTGTCGTAGGTGGCGGCGAAGGCGATTGTATCGTAGAATAGGCTACGGGCACATGAACCGGCGTCTTCATGTTCTCGAACTCGTCTCCACTCGGCTCATCCTTAATTACAATTGGCTCCGCTTTTGCAGGCTCGATTATCATTGGTTCTTCGTCGTCGACGTCTATGGGCTCGCTTTTGATTACGGCACCTGATATCACAATAGGCATGCTGCTGTTACTGCTTGCGACGGATACGGCCTCACTCTTGATGCTAATATTACTCGAGTCAAGATCCATGGGTTCATGTTTAATGTTGGAGAGCGACGCAGGATTCGAGTCGTCTGAGCTCAGTTCGCCCTCCTCTCTCTCTCTAGGTGAGCGTAGCACTGGTTTTACTCGTACGATACTTTCTACGCAATCCTTTTGTTTCTGCACTGGATTACAGTAAGGGTCTTTTTCTTGCTTTAGAGGGGGTTCCTTTGGCAGAGGTGGGTAATAGGGATCTCTTTCCTGTTTAATGGGCGGTCCCTTGGGTAGAGGCGGAAGACAGTACTCAGGTATTGGTTGGCTGTGCAATCGAGCTAACTGATCAGCAGACCATTCCTTTTCCTTTTTTATTTCTGATGGATGAATTGAGTAAGCACTGGGCAGGGGTATGTCGGCAAGAGTTCGTTGGGGCTGTGGGGGTACTACTGCGGTTTTCTTTTTACGTTCTACTTCCTCCAAAGATGGATAGTCGAATATTTTTGTTGGATCTCTTATTTTCCTTTTGATTTGTTTCTGATCGAATGGCTTCTCTCTTTTAGGCTTTACTAGAGGCAAATCATCATAGGGAGCCTCATAAGATTTGTCTTTTTTAATTTTTACGAGTTTTTGATCAAACGGTTCTGATTTCGGTTTTAATGGCACTGTTGCCTCCAAAAAGTCAAACTCTCGTCTTTTTGGCGGTGGGGATGAGGTAGTTGAGTCTGACAAAAAATCAAACTCTGGCCTCCTTAAATGTTGTGGAGGAGAGTGATTGTTGAATGATTTTTCAATTTTTGGCCTGACTAGGCTATCTTCTTTCAACCATGACGAGCTTTCAAACATTTCATCGGGCAATGATGGACAATCAAAAACTCGACTTTTTTTCAGAGCAGTACCTCTAACAGAACTATACGGCGTAGGATCCAATTTTGTGATAACAGATGAAGTGTCAGGTTTTATTGGTAATGATGGACTATCGAATCCTCCAAACTTCCCTCGAGGTTTGAATGTTTTTTCTTTCTTGAAAGGAAATTTAGATCCATCATTGCTATTTGAGTCCCAGTCGTCTTCTTTCAAGTTGACCGATTGGCTTGAGATTTGAAGATACTGTACCGAACCCTCAATAAGACGCTTTCTTTCGAATAAGATGACAATGTCAAAGGCATCTTTTAACGATGGAGATTTGTCAAGAACACAGCCTCTCACTGGTAAAAATTCCTGCCCCATATCATCATCAGTCGATGTTAATGTAGTAATGAGTTTGTAAAAGTCTTTGGTAAACTTGCCATATATGACGACTCTCCAAATGGTTGGTAATTCTCTTAGAGCTCTATACACCATAGGATCTGAAAAAACCAAATTGTTGTACTCATATAAAAATATTTTAAATGTAGGTTATACTGCAGAAAAGTTGTAAATTTTGGTAAATTTGTTTTTTTGTTTTTTCGTGACTGAGTATCATATTTTACAATTCACAACAGTGCTGGAATATCCTACATTTGTGGGAAATATATGCTAAAATATTTAATAATTACTTTTTCCGTATGGTGTTGCTAGGTTCAATATTGCAACACAGCAGCATTTTTTTGCTAATGGCATACATTTGGTCTCCACATCTTTTGGCTGACAAGTAATAAATGTTGCATTGTAAATACCATTGAATGATTTTACTCCTTCAGCTGTATCTATCTCATGTGGTAACGTATTCAGTCCAATGACCTTATCGCATTTCTGCAATAAAATACAAAATTATCAAGTTTTCTTTGTAATATTTTAACTACTGAAAATACAAGTTACTTTAATCATATTTACATGAGACAACATTAGGCTCAGGACACCAAAATTGCATCCTATATCGATTAGTGTGGTTTCTTTACAAAGTTCTAGAAACTCAGTCATTACTAAACCCAATTGTATTGCCTCTATAGAATTAAAACTTATATTTGTTTTTGGAGTATAATTAATTGTTATAGGTCCAACTTTATCTCTCAACTCCAAGCAACCATCTAGAAACGTTGGAGGAAAATTACCCTTTTTTTGCGACCTGCAAAAATTGACTCTAGTAATATCAAGCTACAGCTTATAAAATGAGAAAAAAAATTCCACATACCATTTTATATTTATACAATACAACGATACAACATTGCATGTTCTGCCAGGCCCAGAATGAAAAAATCTTTTCAAGTGAGGTATTAATGGTTTGATAGCTTTACCACAAACTGTCAGTTGTAATTCACTTTTGTAATTACTTCTAATTTTTATGTAAGTCCATGTTGGTCTTTCGTACACAGAATCAACATAATCGTCATCATCAATATGCAAAGATGTATCTTTAGACGTCACGTCAGCAAAGTGTTGAAATACCTAAATATTAAAAAAATAATCAAGTTACGGGTTTAAATGAATAATATTAAGTAAATTAAATATAATTTTCTTTAAAAAGCACCTCAACAGTCCGCATTATGTACTCTGGAAATTCACTCTCAAAAATGTTATCGCTTTTTGTTGAGGTTGACGTGCCCACATGTTCAAGTAATAAGATCTCACAATCAGCTGTGTGAGCATGATCTTCTTCGGTTACTGGAACACTACACTTTGTAACACCTGAAAACAATTTTTTAATCAATAAAGTGGGAAAGGGTGTTTTAAAATATACTAAACATATTTTTTATGTGAAGTGAGAACATTTTGAAGTTGATGTTTTAGAAAGATAGTATAAAGCAGCACCTCCCATTGCATTCTGACATAGATAATATTAATATGTTCAAATCCAGTATTATCCCATCTGTTTTTAAGTTTATGTAGTAATCTCATTATGTAATGCGTTTATAAAGGACTGTTAGTCCGTGTACTTGAATAAATAAATAAATTAGTGCCCCCTTACACTACTTGAAGAAAACAAAAAAAAATCAATATTCTAAAAGTCTCCTGTAATAATAATAATAGTAATAATAAAAAAATAATATTGAAAACCTACAATTAAATCTCCAATAGTTTGTCCAGGGTTTTTTCAGTGAAGGGTGTCTTGGAGGATCCAATTTACAAAAAGGAGTATTATGATCTTGCTCTATTCTAGTGATGACTTCTCTTGTGTGTTGGCAAACCATGCAAACGACACTACTCAATTCACCTAGACGATTTTTTGACTCCCTAACTTTTTTTTGGAGCTAAAATACGATTCATTAGTTTTTATCAAGCATACTCTCACAAAAATTATTCTTGACACTAGTAAATGTACATACCATTTCATTGTACCAAGAAGGTATTTCATTTGGATCATCACCTGCTTGTTCGGGAAACTCGTGATAATAATCTTCATATTGTTCTTTCTTATCATCGAAAGGATCTCCTTTGACATTTTTTGCTTCTAGTGGGGGAATTATCTCTTCTTCGAGATCCTGGTATTCTTCATCAAGCAAAGCATTGATTTTGGCATCATAATCTAGATCCGGAACATCTGCTATACTTGGATCAGAAACGGGACCTAGCATTGACTCATTATTATAGTCTTGACTCCTATCATCCACTCTATAGCTTCTGCTATTGTTTCCATTGCACATGTATGCTTCCTGATAGTAATTCATGTCTTGATGATGGGCATGAAATAGCTTAAGTTGATGCTTTGACAGATTAGTCACTAGCACCTAAGCTCTCAGAATCTTGATCTGCGGGGTGAAGCTCTCCCACTCTTTGAAGCTCATAGAGATAAAAATGATGATCTGAAAAAAAAAATTTATAAAAATATGCATGTATAATGAACGGATAAAAAAAAAAATCACTGAAGCTGTCAAATTATAGCTGTTCACACACCTAAGGCGGTAAAGTTTGGAATGTCCCAGATCGTATTTGTAGTATTGTCACCCAACATGCGATCTGAGCATCCTTTATTAAGTCATTTATCATCTATACATGGGAACAAGGGACATGGGTAAAAATCATAGAGAAGAACAATACCGCCAATATCGCCTGTACTAAATATTCCTATACAAACGACAAATTACTTGAACTATGGTTTTACACCTCAGGAAAGAAATGAGTTACTTTCCGACAATGGGTATGGTGTAAAAATAAAAATTACTGATATTTTTCTATTTTCAACTCAAAATCCTTAGGTCCCCAATATTTAAAAAAATGCATGAATCAAGAGGGAAATTTTAATGAAAATCACATGCATAATGCGTGGAATGTCAGGTCGTCAGACGATATGGATTGCTGGATTTTGTGGGTATACAATTCAGGTTGAGCCAAAGAGATTATATGCTTTACTGGCAGACTTGCAGTAATATTGACGTTGAAATTGAAGAAAATTGACGGTAACTGACGAGAAATTTGGAATTCAGCGGTCAGCCATTTATTATAATAAACAGGGTATGTATTCCATGTACTCGATTTTTCATTAAAAATGAATTTCATAGGAGTGGGGACGGGTCACGTGACCCAGAACATGCATCATAATGCATGTAGTTGCATGGAAAGGATAGGCCACGTGACCTTTCCCCACTCCTATAAAATTCACTTTTGATGAAAAAATCGAGTACATGGAATACAGCTCTTGAGTGGGAGACTCTTATAGATGATTTCAATGGAAGTGACGTCATTCTTGGATCTCGCGATTCTCGCGTCCACTATTATAATAAGTAGGTACTTTTAGGGTACCCTACTCCATTGCGAAAACTTGTTATAGGTTTATAAGTACCTATACGGTATATCTGTAATGCACGTAGGGTAGGTAGTGTAGGTACACGATTTAACGAAGTCACGAACGCGGTATATGGCTATATGCTACTACTCTACAACTACTACTACACAGTCAAGTAGTAAAGCACACGAATACACGGCAGTACACGGCACACGTTGGTACGCTAACCTCGCTAACGTAACGCTACGGCTACGCTACCATTACACATATCATGTGTACGAGTAAAACGGGGTGTGCGACCGCGCGACGCGTAGTGCGACGCCATTTTGGGACAGCTCGAAACGAAGTTGAAAAGTAAGTATTAGGGGTGTAGGTTCACAGAGTTGACTGCCCATCGCTGTACGAGGGAAAACAAATAGTCCACGTGAAGGTTTGTACCTACTGGAAAGTAGACGTTTTAGGAGAGCGTACATACATGTGTGTATACAAAGTATATATTGCAAGAAAAGAAAAAATTCTTCATTGCAGAGAAAAGCACACATACTTTCAAGATGTAATCGTAATTTTTATGAGCTCAGGCTGTCAGCGATTTTTTTTACGATAGAGAAAGAAGCAGCACCTGACTGAACGCAATGTTATCTCCACCGTGGTTGTCTTGGTCGTCTTTTGGATCTAATGGTCTTTTCAATAACTACTTATAGGTATTGCGGGTAAAGAACCCACGCTCCGCTCCGTATATACCTGCTTCTGCCCTAGTTCTAACAATACTGAACGCTGTTTTGCTACAGTTGCCGTGATGGGCGGGTGGATGTTGGTATATATATACTCTCTCCGACTCTCCCTCTCTCCCGGGTCTCGACACTCAACAGCTCAACTGCCTCGAGCTCAAAAGCTTCGGACTCTTCGGAGTTTGGATCGAAGACCATTAAAAGAGAAACAGGAGGCATGAAGCTCGCTCTTTCTTTTTCTATTCTCTGCACTGCAGTCTCGCACTTGCACGTCTTTCGTGACTTCGTCGTCCTGATTGGTCAAAGAACCTGAGCGTGCGTGTTTGTGCCCGCGTGCGGGACGCTACGGAATTGCGCATTTTGAGGTTAAACGATTACTTAATTTGTAAATCAACAGTTAAAACAACAGTTAATACCGCTGTGTAAAGTTGCATTAACTATATATTGAATGAGAATAAATAACTAATATTTACCATTATCAATTTATAGAATGCTCCTCTTTCGTCATGCAAAAAATTGCCTCGGTAAATGAGATACAATTGAGAACTTTTAAACTTCTGTAATTGAGCTGTGTATGTTATTAATATATCTGCATAGAATAATATTAATAGGAATCACTTTATCTGTCGGCTTTGATATAAACTTACTTATAATTTAATTAAAGGGGAACAGAATGGAAATAACAGGATCACAGCCTTCACTGTCCACTGTCCAGTCAAATACGCGGTATTGCATATTGACCAGTCTATATATATTCTAGGGTATATTTACAAGGTGACTTAAGGCGGCTTCACAAGTATAAATGTTTGATACTGCAGTGCAGCAGACGCGTATGTAACGTCACTACAACGCAAAATTTGAATGGTTGCATTATTTTACAATAAATAACAACTATAACCCTTCAATTAATTTTTTGTACCTTAATAACAGAGTTATAACATATTTTACACAAGTGAGTAACTCATGAATGGAAATAAACAGTATAACGTCTTAATTGTCTCAAATGAATGCTTATGCTACGGTCTGCTATATAGTACACTGGACTCGGTTTAATTCTTGGTTCTTGGTTCTTGGTTCTTTAATGGCCATCGGGTAACACATAGGACTCCGAAATGCCACAATGCAGGTTCTCGGTTTAATTTGTTGAGTGGGTAATATATATAGAATCCCCCAATGAGAGAGGTTATGCTATCAGAACTGGCCAATAGGAATTAAATGTTTGAATTTCCCGCTCAACGAATTAAACCGAGTCCACTGTACGTCTACCGATAAGCGCTTACATATTTTGTATTGTAAGTTCAACACGGTTAAACTTATTTTACATATACACCTAAACTATACATGGGAGCGGGTTCGGCCTGATCGGGTTAAACCCATGTAGAATGTAGACTGTCACTCAGACTGACAGTCTAAGTGTTAGTGGCAGGTATTGACATATTTTTTTAATCAATTTTGTACAATCTGCCACTTTGAGTAGTCGAATTATTAGTCATCCAATAAAGAAAATGCATTTTTTGTTCACTTACAAATGTGTTCAATTTCAATATAGGCTGCCATTTAAATCCCATGTTAAATTTGGTGGTTATCGACAGTTAGAGATCTGCCGAAATTAGCGTAGGGTTTAAATAGCAGCCTTTATTGTGCACGTTTTTAAGTGAACAAAAAATGCATTATCCCTTATTTAATAATTCGATCGACTACTCAAAGTGTTGGACTGTATAAAATTAATTTAAAAAACATGTCACTAGCTGACAGTATATATTAACGATCGATCACGTCCACAAATGAGTGTTCACAAAGTTGACAAAGCAGCCGCGGCCGACCAGAGAGCGCGCACGGTTCCCTGAATCCCAGATCAAGAGTTATGAACAACTAGATTATAAAAAATCTATTCCATACCACATATAATACTGTCCTATTTTATTTTATTTCATTATTTTATATTATTTTTATATTTTTCTTATTATAATCAGTTACACGTGACTGTCGACAGAATAACTCTTGATCTGATTGGTTGAGACTAGCTGAGAGCGGGAAAATTTAAAAATAAGATTTTGAAAAATTGAACAAAAAGTAATTTAAATTAAAAAAAATGAAAACTAACTCTTATAAAATAGCTGATCATTTTATTTCTCTTGAAAAATAATGGAAATTAATATGTTTGGGTAATAGTTGGGGGTTGGCGTGCGAAGCGCGCAGGAGACGGAGCCCTTAGTTTATTATCATATATTATTATTATTATTATTGAAGCCTTTTATTCGTATTGTGATTGGCTGGAGATGATCACATGACTATGATTCAAACGAGGGTTGGTTGCAAAAGTCAACTTAATTAGGAAAATGGCAACATCGTTAACTGAACTGAGTTCCGAATCGCCTTGGTTATAAGTATTAACCTCTCAAGGGCGCGGTCCCATCCCGATCAGAAATTATGTACGGCTGCCGTAAGCGTGTATACTGCCCGTATACCGAAACCGTACACGGTGCGTATACCGAATGAGCTCAGGCGCATG
>JAPYYV010012323.1:0-10364 GCA_030522625.1 Copidosoma aretas | reverse complement strand
AAGTGAAGCCGCCAAGTACGAATTTCAACAAGCGTTGAACTTGCTTGGTATGGAGCAGCGCGTATACATGTGTGGGTGTAATTTTGAAAATTACACACATACATACGTAAAATTAAAAATAATATTAATGTTTGTTTATTAATTTGACTGTAAGACCGATATAAATATTTGTCTTGTTACTTATCGCGTTAATTGATCGTGACGCGATCGTCAAGTGTGATCTGTATTTTCAAGTTTCCCGTAAAATCTCGCCCTAGCAGAGCATTTAAAGCTATCGCATTATCCGGTACAATGTAAAACTTTAGAATGATACCTTTTAACTTTGATGTTACGCTCCATTACGCCTAAGATTTCGAGCCGAGAGTTATGAATACCGAAATCGCCGCCGATATTATGTGGTACCGGTTGACGCAACTTGAGTGAGACGCACTTGATTTTACTAAGGCTAATCGGAAAACCGGAATCTAACACTGCGCTTAATTCACAATTGTTTACATTACCGTCGTCTTCCATTGATCTGTAGGAAAGAGTCAGCATATACTGGTTGTTAGGTGTTGTCGCCGCTTACAAGAGGTTTGTTGACGTCGTGTAATAGCTGCTCCGTCGTGTTTGTGGTGGCCGTGCGTCTCGGTCAATTCTTTACTTGATGATGGGTAGCATAACATTCAAAGCACGCTGCGTCTTGTCTTCTTGGCTTGGAGCACTTGCTTGCCACGTGGCCAATCTCGGAACAGTTAGAATACTTGGCTGACTTTGTTGAATCCTTTTCTTTGTCTGCAGAGCCTATTTTCGCGTCCATGCAAGAGCGTTCACTTGCTCTCTTGGAGTCCAAGGTTATTTTCTTGAAGGGGTCGAGTAACTTGTTTTCTTCCGCGAAGTTGATGATGTGCACTTGGTTTCTAAGAGACTCGTCCGGGATACCATTAATCAGATAATCAATAAGTTCATTATGGCCAACTGGAATACGGTTCGCATGGATAATTTTCTCATAGTAATATTTTGTAAACGGCTCTTTTTTCTGCCACACACAAGACTAAGAGGTGCAGCGCAGATTTGCTTTCCTCGGGCGGTGGTGTAACATTACTGTTAGTTTTCTTAGTAATTCATCGACCGTGTCCGTCACATGTTCTGGCTTTGAGTGGAACCAGGCAAACTCGCGCCCTTTTATTTTCGTACTGATCAATATGCGTACGGTATTATCATCGAGATGGTGATTATAAATTAATAAGATGACTTGTTGTTTCCACGTGGCAAACAAGTTGCTCTGCCGTCGAAATCACTTACAGGATCGCTTAAGGAGCTCACGCATACATTTTTTTTTTTCGGTGCTGGAGGACTACCCCGTACCCTTTAGAGAAGTTCCACCTCTCTCCTGACTATGTCCCTCTCTCGCCGGGGAAGCTCTAATTCTCTTCGTAAGGCATCAAAGTTGTTCACCTCATTCTGATTGTCTACATTGGCACCAATATTTGCGGCGTCAGCTGAGTTATGGTTTGAATCGCACTTACTCAGTCGACTGATGAACTCTGCTTTCGTTCCACTAGTTTTAATCCTTTATCTCTGAGAATCTTTTTCAACTCACTTACTTAATAATCACTAGGTTCAAAACGTACAGTGGGGCTAAATTACTTATTTTTGGACAAAAATTTCGCTTCAACTGGATTTAAAAGATAAATAGATGAAACCAAGTGCAAAATACTCTCGAGAAAGTTTTTAACTTATGAGGTACTGCTTTTTTTGAAAACTTTACGTCCTTCACCTTAGCATGTAGTCAAAGTTGGCAAAATTTGTCAAAAAACAGTGTATTAATGCTTGTGAGGAAAAAAAAACCATCATGCTCACTATGGTATGGTTTTTATGGTATTTTAGGTCGCTAATTACGAATCCAAGGTCAGTTTAGCTAAATTAAAAAGTCCAAATTTCACGTCACCAGATTTGGGGCCAAATTTTTTCAGTTTTTATAAAAATTTTGATGATGTTATTTCCGTGGTATTATGGGTAGCTGATCACCAACTTATGGTTAGTTTAGCTAAATTATACATCCCAAATTTCATGACATTGGTTTTGGTGGAATTTTTTTTTTTTTCTAATATTTTTGATGATGTATGTCATTTTCATAGTATTTTTAGTCTCTAATCAGGGGTCCTCGATGGCTTAGTGGTTAGCGTGCTAGCTTCCTAGCCTGACAGACTTCGAGGCGAAACGGGTTCCATTCTTGTCGAAAATTTTTCGGGAATTTCGATTCTCGGACTTTTTCTGTGGGAAAAGTACCCGTGGCGCCGAAAACACATTCTCCCCGATTCTAGCGGACTGACTGTCATTTCTCCTGATGATGTCTAGACCCTGGGGGGCAATCCCTCCTTGGGGGGGTCGTTGACGCACCCTGACGCCGGGTCGGTGGGTTCCCGCTGGCAGTAGGCGCTAAGCCAATTTCCGTCAGGGAAGCCAGAAGCTTATCGTCCTGGTGAATGGGTCACCGGCGAGTTTCTTCCGGGGGGGCCAACACCAGGGCCAGTTCATACAGAGAAGTCACGGTCGGCCCTGCAACTATCGGCGGGGCTGGGCTGAAGATCTATTAGTGAATTATCTTCGCTCATAAATCTGATGCCTGACCAGGATGTGTTTCTCTCTCTCTCTCCCGTCGTCCCTTGAGGCTACTTTAACACCTCAATATTCCGAGTTTCGCCTTGATGCGTATAGTACCGACCAAGTTCCTCCCTTGGTCGGTAGGTGAATCCCTTGGTCCCAGGGTGAATCCGACACTACCTCTACGGTAGCCATATGTGCACATAGAGGCATCTTTAGAAGATCTCCTCCTTCCCGGTATCAAAAAAAAAAAAAAAGTCCCTGATTACGAATCCATGGTCAGTTTAGCCTAATTTGAGACTCAAATTTCACGTCACGAGTTTTGGGGCCAAAAATTTTAAGTTTTCCTAAAATTTTTAATCATGTTCGTCTATTTTATGGTTTTTTTGGATCGCAAATCACGAATTTCGAGTTAGTTTTGCCCAATTCGAAAGCCCGAATTTTACGTCACCAGGTTTGGGGTAAAAAATGTTTAGTTTCTGTAAAACTTTTGATCATGTATGTCATTTTTGTGGTATTTTGGGTAGCTTAGTACGAATCTATAATCAGTTTAGCCAAATTCGACAGCCCAAATTTCACGTCATCAGTATTGGGGCCAAAAATTTCATGTTTTCCTAAAAGTTTTGACCATTTACTTGATTTTTTTGGTTTTTTGGATCGCTAATCACGAATTTTGGGTCAGTTGCGCCGAATTGAGTTTCTGAGCTCTCCTTCAACGCGTCTTAAATCTTCATTTGATACCTTTGTAGCAGCTCCATTACCTATTTATAAAATTTTCATTTTTAAATAATTCTTTATTTTTGTTCTGACTTGTATTCAGTATAAATTATAACATTCCGATTTATAAATACTTATCAACTTCTCTTGTAAATAATGAAACAGTCTTACATCTACTATAATACTCTGCCACATAATCATTATCTTCTGTTTACATCTGAAACCTCAAGCTTTACTTGTTAACAGTTTTAAGATAACGATTGAGTTGCCTAGCTATTCACATAGGTGCCATTTCAATAGCAACTAAAGTTCTCATTCGAGCTAAACTTTCTGCAGTTGGACGAAAAGCCATGACGATTATCAACAAACCTAGTTATTTAATTAAAAATAAAAACAGATAAGCAGTTTTGGAACAAATTTAATTTTATGGAATAATAATTTTTGAACAATTATGTAGTCTTGATATAGTCTTAGAAATTACTATAATGAACGTTTAAAAATTATTATTACTATATTTAACAATTGTGCTGTATTGAAACAAACGCGCATCAAGCTTTTCAACAGAATAATACTGGTTGAAGTAGAAGATAACAAAATGAGACCTAGGAGACTTCTTCAAGACATAAGGTATCTTCACGTTATCTTGCAAATGGTATAAAACTATGTTTTTTTTGTATTTGGTTTATACTAGATATAATCTCGATGCACTGTTGTTTTAGAAAGGCAAGTCACAGCATAATTGCATGGTTGCATTTCCGTTGCATTTTACAGTATTCCTATTTATTTTCTTCAACAAAAGTAGTAAGACGGGTTTGGGAATGTTCAATAATGATAATGGTTCAAGTGTTAAGATGTGTTCTTTCGTAATTCTCTCTAATCACTTATTTAGTTGTAGCACAAACTGAAGTCGGTCTGGAATATCTGACAGAGAAAGACAAGTACCCACTCCGATGCTTGATTTTCAAGGTTATGAATAAAGAAGTGACTGCAAAATAAGAAAAGAACTAATTCTAAAGATGCTGTAACTCCAGATATGGAAAATGCAGCTTTCGCTTCGATCGTAGCCAGCCTTAAAATGCAGCGTTACAATAAGTTCGGGTTCGATTTATTGACAGGTAATTTTCATCAATAGAATAAAAAAAAATAATACTATTAAAGATTACAAATTTTTTTTTAAACTTATGAATTCGCAGAAAGGTTAATTAAAAATTTTTGAGAAACACTGAGGATTAAATACAGAAGTACTCAGCGATTTTTGAATCAAGGTGAAACCACCATACAAAATCTCGAGGAAGAACCGGAGTGAAACCTTGTCAAAGACATGCAATAATTGCCATTTAATATATAAATATCAAGTTTATGACTAGTTAAGTATAAAAAGATCTACTGTTTCAAATGAGGTAGTGATATTATGCCATTGATGAACATTTTTATAATGTAAAAACCGAAATTTATAATTATGTGTGTTGGAATTTTATGTATAAAATATATTTATGTCCTTAACAAAAATTGTTATAATGTAAAAAGTGGACTTATAATTTGACAAATGTGTTGTGATTTTATGTATAAGATAAAGGAGCAATGACCTATGCTTGTTACAAAAGTTATAAAATAAAAATAATAAGGATGTATACCAAAAATTATTAGAGTATTTCCTTCTTTAGTGTAAAATTTCAATTAGTTATTTTGGACTCAACTTTTATGTGTTCAAATGCCTTTTTGTTCAATTATTTTGATTTTGTTTACAGGTGGATTCAAAATCAATGATAAATATTTTAAAATTTAATGATTATGTTTATTTCTAAATCTAATAATATTAGCATAATATTAAATAATATAAGAATAAATATAGTTAAAGAAATTATCCAGGTTACACATTTATACCATTCATTATTATCTATTAAAACTGGACAATAATGATATTTAAGTCTTGATTAATTAGAAACCGTACAAGGATAATTAAAAATATCTCGTGATAAAATATATTTTAAAACTGCAATAACAGTGTTACTGAAGATGACTGGCTTTGAAGAGGTACTTTTAATTTTTCTGCAAGAAAATTACAACAAATAATTTTTATTAAATGCTAGAATGGTATCCAATATAAATATTACATGTTAATGAATAAATGGTCATTTGAATATATTACTTCGTGCTAGATTCATAAACACATCCATGCCATAAAGTTGATTGATTTCATAGATATACTGGTCCTTATATGATATTTGTTTACAGGAATGGCTTATTCGAAGAATTGAATAAAAGATCTACCTCATGGTCGACGTCAATCTATCCTGCAGATATAATAATATATTCTCAATTTCATTTAGTTGCAGCAATGACACTTGTAGCACACCCATATAATTTTAACAATCAATTGTATGAGTCCCGTCAAATTGCAATTAAATGCTGTTAGCTCCTTCCATAAACAAACAACATGGAAACAAAAACATCTAATTCATCAAAAACACTCGTAACATGCTATACTTTGATTTTTATCCAATGATATTTTTTATGTTACCATTTTCAAGCAGATTGTAAATAAAAAGCTGGCTCAACAATAAAACATTGTAACAGGCTTCGATGATAACCCAGACAATTCTACTAATGTTGTAATTAGCAAAAAACTTTCAGGTTAGTGTTTAAGATTTATTTGGACACCCAGATCATCTTCAGCAAGTCTTCTCACGGTTGTGATTAACAAGAAAAACTTTATGGCAGGGCCCAAACCGATAAGTCTCATGCTGGAATAGAGTTGTATGGTCAAAGTTTAAAAAAAAATTTGATATCTTTGGTTGATTAAATACGTATTGGATTTTCCAGCCAGGTGTTTTTTTCTTATTATTGATGTTTTAGTATGATGATTATTATGGAAATAACACGTTCTACTTACTTCAAATTCTGACACTTTGTTTACAAACTACGTCCATATACTATTTACTTACAACAGGCTCTCATTCTGCTTAGGGATGAAAGCTAAGAGGTTACATTTTAACAGCACAAACATACACTAACACCAAGGCGAAAAATGAGAGACGTACTTTAAATCTGAAAGAGTGAAAGATTCACTTTTTTTCTAATCAAGAGCGATAATAAGTAACTCTTACGTACGTTTAGTGAATTGTCACTAAAATAAAAGTTAATTTACTATCACTTGCGACATAAGTGAAAATCATAATCTCAAATTGAAGTATAACTTGTTGAATAAGTGAATCTATACTTACGAGATAGGTGAAAATTATAACCTCGAATTATAACATGCGTTGCAAGCCTCTGATACCCTAATTCTCCTACTGTTACACATATGTACACAAATAAAAGGCAAATCATTTGATCAATACATTTAAATAAAATTATAGATACAATAATTAATTCATTTTATTGCTTGATTACTTTGTAGTGTAGTTTTTTACATTCTAGCTAGATATTTGTCATTTATCCTATTAATTTAATAATCATGAAAATATCAACATAATAGTATAATAATACAAGTAGACAGCTAATTCAGTAACCACCCTTTATAATCACTGTAATATTATGATTCCATTTTATGTATAGTGCATTAACATCGTTCTTACAAGAAAAGTTTGTGTCAGCTCAATCGACAAGACAGAATTTTATAAACCCTGTGGACCGAGTTCGATATGCGGACCCTCCCATTATGATATTTTAATAAATAAATTTCAATATGCATGTGTATTTTCATACTTTACATTGGTCTATAGTAGATTGATAAATTTATTCATGCAATAAAAAAATTTGTTCTCTATTTCTTAATTTTTAAAACAAATTTTTGTCAATCATTTAGATTAAGCTTTTTTACTTATTAAACGAAAAGCTATTCACTTTTTCAGAATGATATTCTACTTTTCTTACGTAAACGCCTTATAATAGTAGCAAAAGTGAATGTACACCCTAAATAAGTAAAATTTAACTCTTTCGAATTTAGGGAGTAGAAACTTATCTACATTACTTTAAAAAACGGTACTTAGCTTAGTATCGCCGAGAGAAGATGTTAGATTGTATTTAACTTTAGAAAGCAAAAATATTAATAAAGGTTCATAAACATCGACAATAAAACTACCGTTATAATATGTTCATAATAATCGGAACCAATCAAGAGCCATCGATTAGTATTTTGGATTAACAATTATATCCATTCCATCAAATATAAACAAAAATTGACAGTGATAAAGTATGTCAAAATCCAGAAGAGGGGCCTAATGTCCTTACACTCATAGATGAAAGAATTGTTTTATGCTCTCGATTGTAGAGAATAATGTAATATTTGATATTATTTGACATATAATATCATGGGATAATGATAAAGCAGTAACGAATAAAATTTTTTAAGATAAATAATCTTTGAAAATCAATATAATCAAGATAAAAAACTGTTGACAAGTTATTGGAACAAAATTTTCCCATTCACATGTTCTACTTTTTTTTATTGCCCTATAATTACAATTAAGAAACATAATCGTTTCTCGTCTGTACGAAAAATGTTAAGGTGGCTCTTCAGCGAAATAAAAGACAGGGGGTGTTAACTAAACTTGCAGAGGTTCTTCTTCAAAATAAAAAAAATCCCTACCTAAAGTTTGAGACCTTTTTACCACGTAAAATGTTAAGAACAAGCCATCGAAAGTTCAGTTTTTACCATGGCTATTATGGCAAGCCACCGAATTTTCACTGGAAGAGACACGATATTTAAAAAAAAAACCGGGTTTAAATCTAGAAAACGTATTACTACAAGGATAAATCATAAGCTTTCTAATGATACCAAGCAACTTGAGTCTTACTATCAATATTTTAGAAAAAAAATATAAGAATAAGTTATGTATTTGAGATAACGAATGTAAAACGACACTTCTGACGAAGAACACTACAGGTATGACATCACCCATCTAAAAAAACATGGATGACGTCATACTTGTAGGGTTCTTTGTCGAAAGCATAAAAATGTCTCCCATATAAATTAACTTCCAGGCAAGAGATGCTCGGTAGCCGCGCGCAATACAAATAGGTTAAATAGGTTTAATGATTTTATGAGTAGCACACGGACAATTGTACGGACAAAAGGATAAAAATAAATAATTTTGTTCCAGTTAACTGTTTTACAATGATACTTATACCTCATCGCAACAAGGACTATGTTATCTGATTTGTTTACACACAAACATCACTAAAGGGACAATATTTAAGTACGTTCGTTCTCGCATTCACCTGTGCTGTGTAGAACCAATAAAATTTTTTCAAGTTTTACTACACAAAATGCAGTTCCCATTAAAATTTTATTGGTTTCATAGGCCAAGGATATGACTAATTGATTTAATTCAAATTTATAGGAAGGAGCCCATGAGTTTTTTTCTTATAATGGTTTTTGAAATTGTATTTTCTAAGCCTCATGAATATTTTGTTGGATTTTATAGGAATAACATCGAGTACAATGTTATAAAGTTATCCTATATACATTTTATTTGCGTGCATAGTTATTTGCTAGAAGACATTAAAGTACGATTTTATAATAAAAAATTAATTAAATTTTTACTAAAACGTATTTTGTGAAACCGACGGTAAATTTATCAGGAAATTCTTATGTTTAATTTATTATATTTTGTAAGAAAAAGCAATGCATGACCATGCTCTCAAAGTAGTCAAGCGGTTTACATTTTATGTGGCTTTGTCAGAATATACAGGTGCCGAAACCGATATTCAACCTGTAGCCAAAAAAATATATTAAAATTTATACGTCTCCTCGGATTAAAGTGTGTACATGAATTTTCTTTGTAAAACCAAACGTTAGATTCTTATATGATAATCCATATAGCTGTAAAATGAATCCCATATGAACGTATCGGCTTCAGCCAATTGATTGTTCTACTCTATCCTTTAATGTACAAAAGTAAGTCTATATGACCTTATCGGCTTTAGTCAATTGGGTATTTCATAAATATTATTAATAATATAAATTATCATTGTATTTGAAACGTATTCAAATATTTGAACCGTACTCAGTTCAAATATATTCAACTTCTTGGAGCGCACCACCTGGACAGATCCTCCAGCAAGTAATGACACCGAGACATCCAGTTGAGTGTCTAGAAGTTAAAATATATTACTATTATTATTTATCATTTCGTTTATTGTGGCCTATGGACTATTAAACTTCCTGGAGTACACCACCTGGACTGCGTCTCCAGCAAGTAATGATACCTATACATACAGTTGAGTGTCTAAAAGTAAAAATATATTTAACTTCCTGGAGTGCACCATCTTGACGGCGTCTCCAGTAAGTAATAACTCCTGGATATCTAGTTGGATGTCAAGAAGTTGACTTTTTTTTAATTCCCGTAGCTCATGATCTGCATGGACCGTTTTTAAGTTATCATCAAATAAATACCGTTACCCATGAAAAGGTTGTAAAAGAAAATATATGCAGCAAAACGTACTGTATCATGATAAATCTTAAAACCACTTCATGTCAAAGTTAAGTGGCCTCGTGCTCAAGTTTGTTTTAGCTTAATTGATACATCAGCTTTAGAATTCTGCCGACTGAGATCAAATCTGCGATATGGAAAATTCTTCTCACAACTATAAAAATTAATAATTTATAAACTGGCGTTTTTTTAATAATTTACCCTAACCCGTTGTACTCTAGATTATATTAGACACCATTTTGACTAGCGTAAAGATAATATTAAATGATTGTTTATTTCACCTTGTGAGATGCATCAACTATAATTTTAACAGCATGTGACTCAATATAAAATGTGCAAGATCGGAGCCTAGGAGGCGGCGTTCTTGCGTTGATGCACTGGGTGTTGAAGGGAGAAGGGCGAATATCGTTGTACGCGAAAGGAAGTGATTTATGATGCAGCAAATTATGATAAGGATCAACTTTATTTTCCACTCGCGAACACGATCTTGGTACAATTTACATGTGTGAGGGAGAAGCTCAGCGTGACGACGTCTTGCTCTCGCACTCGGTAAAATCAGTCTGCTCGCAACAGCGCGAGGCACGGAGCGCAGTACATTCATACACTACACACGCGAGGAGCGTT